>BMAU01015471.1:297500-555000 GCA_019973935.1 Trichonephila clavipes
CACAAATAAAAAGACAACCACTAATTGCAGTGTTGGTTTATTCTATGCAAGTTAAGTCCACACACACATAACTGATCATTAAGTACTCCAAGTTACGATTAAAGCACCTAAAGCTTGCACACCATATGCTGCAGGTGTCAGCAGAGATACAAGTAGAGGTGAGCGCACGATTTTAAACAAAGGCAATTCCCGTCTTCTACTATGGCAGAATTAAATCAGTACTTTATATACGAGAAGGTTGATTGAGAAGTATTTGGTTGTGTGACGTTTTCGCGTTACACAGCTGAAAACTCGGCTTCTTTTTGCAAATAGGATAACACTGTTCCTATGCACACGTGCACACCTAAATATTACGGGGTCTTGTCTTCTGATATCGCCTCGTCTACCTATGACTGTGAGCTGGGAACTCCGAGTGTAATTCTAGGTGTCATAAAAACATCACTCCCATCCCAAGACCATGGAGTGGTGGTGGTGGTGAGGAATTCCATGGAAAACACCAAAGAGAACTCACAAATAACATATTCTGAACTCTAATGAAATACTTAATATTATGAATAACTCTAATGTAAGTAAGTGTATATACTGTAGTTAATAGCTGTGATGTAAGTAAACCAATTGTTTAATTTCCTAACTCTCACTCTACCATCAATTTCTCTCAAACGTCAGAGGCATTGACAAAACTGACATATAAAGTGAACGGATTCATTCAGTGGCGCACACAAGGAGGGATCCTAAGGATCCGGACTCCCCCCAAAGCCCTTGATTTTTTTCCGATTGATTATAATTCTAAGTATATAGTACGTAAAATTTAATTAAGTATTTGTAATTAATGATTAATTTTATTAATGAATGCTAATTATTTATTCAATAATTAGTTTTTTACTGTGTTTGGTTCCCGAAAATCGACAAAATCAAAAGGAGCATGATACAAGACTGATGAACTTTCAACCTTGGACCCCCCCTTGAAAAATTTCTGTGTGCGCTACTGGATTCATCATACACACCCTCTTTTAGGGACTGCAACCTAGGGTACATTTTGAAATTACTTTACCCTCTCAATATTTTACTGAAGCCTTAAACTTTATTCAGAGTTGTATTTTTCGCTAGATATATCACATTTTACTAAATGTTTTATTTTAGTTACGATAAAATTCACATTAAGAAAATTTTGAACTATTTTTATCGCTTAGCAGATGTTTAACAGTAGACGCTGAAAGTCCACCCCTTTCTGCAGATCAAATATGTGTTCCCCATAGTTGATAAAACTCTCTCTACCAGTGCAGATGTTCCAGGCAAAAAATCAAACCCAATCATTTTAGAAATATCAGCTTTGAAGCATCTTAATAATCGTTTTATACGTCTCTGCAATGGTATCTGGTACTTTTTCAGAACTCGAAAAATAGTCTACCTTTTGGTTTTGAATTACCTGGTTATCAGTATTTAAGGTTTCATTTTATGTAACTTCACATTTATATATATACAATTTTTACATTCTTTTCTGTACCATAAACCAGGCAATTTCAGAATAAATATATCCATAGGAACTTACCAACTGAATCAAAATTGGTTCTCCACAACTCTAAGTATTGGATACAAGAATTACAAAAATTATAGACGCTTGAGAAGAATTTTTGTCCCTGAACATTATTTTCTTTTAAAATCCATGGTAATTCTTTGGCAGATGATGAGTGAGTTGAGAGTTTTTTCTTTCCAGAAGTTGACAAATAGATTCTGAATATGTCTGAAACGTTTATTTTGCTGTGATAAGATATAACCCCTTCCAATTTTAAAACTACATATTTAAATATGCACAGCTATATAAAATCTGTGGATAAGAGGTTGCCTCCCTTAATTTCACTTGTGTTCTCTTACTTTGTTTTTCATATTTGTGTACAGAAGGTACTGCTCCGTCTGTTTTTTATTTATACAATGAATAATAAACTCGATTTTTCAGTGAATTTGTTGCCTTCCATTCTGGCGGCCGCAGTACCTGAGTGGTCATGGCCGTGGACTCGTGGTCGACGTTGTGATTGATTGAATATTAACGTTGCACTGTTCAGCTACACGAGGGCTTTTGGTGACGGACCACGCAATTTTGAACCATGGTCAAGTGACGTGGACGACACCTGAGCTGGCACCACCTCTCCTAACTACCACACCACACCAACGGGAGGATGTTTCAGCTCTCGACAGATTTAACGTTCATCGCTGCCCTACACGGCGGGTCTTTAGTGGTACTGGGCTCGAACTCGTGACAAGACAAACCACGATCCAATACCTATACCACTTGGCTACCGCGGCCACGTTATCAAGTTGTGAGTTCAAGATCTATGCCACAGAAAACTCACTCTGCAGAGGGACTGATGCACGTTAAATCTATCGAAGCTCAAAGTCATAACTCTGGCGTAGTGTAGTAGTTTAAATAGTGGGTGCCAGTTCTGGTGTTGCCCTTGTCATTTGATCATAGTTCAAAACTAAGAGATTTGTCATGAATGGCCATCATGTAGCTTCAAAGTGTGACGTTAATGAAAATCGAAAATCAAAACCTCTTTCCTTCTTGTGTTTTGTTACGTGGCACATTTTCTCCACGAATGAGTGAGTGAGTATTAACGTTGCACTATTCACCTAGAGGGCTTTTGGTGATGGACCTTATAATTTTGAACTATGTTCAAGGGACGAGGACGACACCTGAGGTGACCTTTTCCTCTCCTAACTTCCACACCACACCAACTGGAGGATGTTTGAGCCTCGGCAGATTCAACATGCATCACCCCCCTACACGGCGGGTTTTCAGTGGTGCTACCCTCAGACTCATGACATGCTTGCCACGAGTCCGTTACCTTGACCACTGTGCTACCGCGGCCACTACGGCTCGATATTGCTTTGTGATTGTGATTCGAAACCATTTCCGTTTCCGCGTGTACCCTCTTTACATGGCTCTTATAACATATTTTTCACTACTTTAAATATTATATTAAGGAATAGAAAATATATAGTATGACCTTTTCTGTCTTGTACACAATGTAATGTTTTGAATAAAGGGAAAATTATGTCACGAGTGTATGGAAGGTTAATGAGGATAAGATTATATAAAGATTTCTATTTCAGATATTTTTTTATAACTTCACGGTCATTGCTACCATTTTTTCCAAAAGATATACGAGTTTATACTGAAACCGAGCTTCCATTGTAATCAACTTTAAAAAAATAACGAAGGTGCAACTTTAACAAGATCTAAATAAAAACCAGCCGAAATCTATAAAAATCTTCCGTTATACTCCTAAAAAGTAATAAATAAAAAGATAAAAACATGTGGGTGCGTCAGCAGGGTGGAGCTTTGCACTATTTATCATCGAAGTTCGGAAACCCTAGTGATTAAAAGTTTAATTTACAATTCCTTTTATCTTGCAGTTGGATCGCAACGTGCACACTTGAATTTGGGTCTGGAAGGCAATTACTTCTGTAATGATCCTGGTTTGTGAGACATGAGATATCTTTAACGCGATTAGCTTAATCAAGTTACTGTAAGTGTGTAAAGGTAATCAGTGGGATATTAATGATCATTAACCATTTGTAAGTTACTATGGAGATAATGGAAATTTTGCATTGTATATTCATTTGTTTCACGTCGTATTAATATTAAATTAACGTGGGGTAATTTCGAAAATTTTTTTCGGGGTGTTTTGCAACTTTGCATTAGTTGAACAAAACCTGATGGAAAGCTATATTAGGGGAATCATTTGGATTAAGGTTACCCTTTTTCAATTTATTTAAATAACTGTGGTAAAAATATACTAAATATATATGTAGCTATCACGAAACTTGTAGTAAGGTTTTGGTTGTAGCAGCATTGTCTATTTTAGAATGGACTAGATAAAATTTCTTTAATGGAGGGTGAGTACAAATGATGGACCCGATTTAAAAAAATCATATTATCAAAACTACTGCACATACAGTAAAGCCTGTTTTTGTGCGTTCTTTTTTATGCGGTATACCAGTGATTCTCAAACTTTATATATTTGTGACCCAATATTCAATCCTAATTTTCATCGACCTCCCCCTCCCTACAATAACAATGTATTGAATTTAATAACACTATACTTTGATGCTAAAACTACTAATCAAATTTAACCTCTTAAGGGTCACCGGCGTATATAAACGTCTCACTCAGCCAAAGCGTTAATTGCCCTGGACGAATATATGCGTCTTTCTGAAGTATTATCTTTTCTGTACACTGCTATCCATAAAATTATTCCGAAGGTTTTGGAATGCAATAAAAAGTCCTTCACAGTGTTTGCGAAGGATTTACTTATTTCAGAAGATTTGCTTTTTTATTCCTTTCCTCCTCCTTCCCCAAAACATCACATACGAGCCTCTACGAGGATAACGGCGGAATTGGGGAACGAATTGCGTAACTTTTAATCGATAGAGTTATGGGATTAATAATACAACGTACAAATTATCAAGATAAGTGTTAATTTTCACATATAATTTTACATAGGACAAGCCCATGGAGTCCCTCGTAATTATTAAACTTGTTATTTTAACTTAGTATTGTTAAACTAATTATAAAATACATTGCGTAGCATTGATACATTTATAAGTGTATTAAATCAGAGTATAATTTCGGTTTCTGGGTTATTTCAAGTTTCCAGGAGACAAATCTCTCGCAAACTTTTGTACACTTGAACAAAATTCTGCCTCGTCCTCTCCATTGCTTTTTCAGAGACGCTTAGCCGGACGCTGCTTTTTTTTTATACAAGCTACCTGTTTTTTTAAGGTATCCGAATACATTCGGAACCGTGATTTTGCAAAAACGTATAAATGGGTAATTTTTATGATATTTAGTGTCACTTAGATTAGAAAATTTATATAAAATTGTCTTAAGAATATTATTGCAATAAAAAATTATTTAAGTATAATATTTTGACAAACAATGAACATAGAATGACCCATTTTCAAAATATTCTCCTTTTGTGAAAAATGATTCTATTATAATAAAATACTTTGCCTCTATATAGCTTAGACGTCTTTTTAGAGTCTCAACTAGAATTTTTGAAATATATAACTTAGAAGTCGATTTATCCATATTTTACGCCAACAGAGGGGAGCAATTTTAAGAAAAAAACGCCGATAATTATTTCAATTGGTGGTAACTCTGAAAATAATGTGAATTTTTCTAAAATCCTGGTTCAAACTCTATGGAAAAGTCTTTACTTTATATAAGCAAAATATTATTATTTTAGAAGCATTTCTTATAAAAGGTGAGCATTTTGAAAAAAAGATTATTCTAAGTTAATTGTTTGCCAAAATATTGTATTTAAGTAATTTTTTTTGTCAAAATGTCCTTAAAACAATTTTATACATGTATTCTAATCTAAGTAACTCTAAACATAATGAAAATTATCCATTTATGCGCTTTTTTAAAATCATACCTTAAATTGATGATCCATCGCAGAAGGTTCTTGTTGGATGGTGCTTCTTTTCTGTAATGATTTCTAAATGCACGCGACATAACAGAAAAAACCCGTCCATTCTCTTTCATACACAAAAACTCTTTTCTGTCTTTGTAGCTATGCTTGAATTTCAATCACAGTGATCTTGAATGTGCTCCTGATCACCAGTTAAAAATAAACTTGGTATTTTTCTCTTTTCATTCATACATTACATGTTGTAATATATGTAGTAGTTTCGAAAATATAATTTTTTTAAAATTGGGTCCATCATTTGTACTCGCCCTGTATATTGCTTCAGATATCAAGATTAGGCAGAAAAGAATTTATTTCATTTTTAGACTTAATTTAAAATCATTCTTCATTATTTGTGTCTCTGTTCAAAGGGATATTTGTAAACTAGATAAACAATCTGAAAATCGGGGATATCATAAAACGTATTTCCAGCACAATGGGATGCAAATGGATTATAACTGTTTTTTTTTCAAAGAATTCTTTAAAACACTTAAATTTTTATCTTTCTCTAAAGGAGAAATTTAAGAAACATAAGTGAAAAGGATTTTTATGTAAAAGATTTATAGAAGTAGAAATGATTTTGCTAATATAAAACTTTTACTTAATTTTATTAAAAATTAAACATAACACATAAATAAGTTTTGTATAGGAACGCAGAGGGGGGGGGGCATATTTTGCTTAAGTATCCACTGATGAAACTATTGAGAGAATACTATTGTAATTCAAAATGTGTGTGTGTTATTCATAACTAAATTATTATCATCATATTAGATGGGACAGTGCTTATAAACGAAACGCTGTAAAAAACACGTAGGGCTTAGGTGATAGACCTCATAATTTTGAACCTCGAAAAAGTGATGACAACGATTCCTAAGCTGGAACTCTATTCTTCTACCTTTCATATCACGCCAACGTGAGGACTTTGAGCCACGACAGATTTAAAGAGCAACTGTTTCTCTACACCAGTAACTCCCAAAGTGGTCTATGACGATCTGCAATGGGTCCACGTCAGTGAAAAAATAACTTGGGGATCCATGAGATGTAAAGGGGGTTACGATAGACTAAACCAGATCGTTAATGCTAAAAGAAAATTTAACCAAGTGTAAACCAGATTTACCTATTTAATCCTTTACCTACCGCATTATGACTTCATGCATTATTTTTTTTGATCACTACATTGAAAATTTTAAGGGATATACATAAACAAAATACTCAACTTTGGGATATTTAATCTGTTAGAGCTAATTAATTAGTTAAAGATTTTCCACTGTAAAATTAATTATATACACTGTTCACTTAAATTAAAGAGTCAAATCGTTTTTTAAGGTACTTATTTACATACAAAAAAAGATAAATATAAAACACTCAAATTTTGACATTAATCATTTTTTCGGGACAAAAATGATAATCTTCGCAATCTTCTGAAAGCGCTGTCAGCTGAAAAGGCAATTTCTGCTATAAAACTATTCGTCTTCCCAGCAAAAATACTCATCATAGAATCCGTGCTGCCATATATCTTGGAAGAATGGATTTCAAAGAATATTCCTGCTAAGTATTGTCAGAATATTCGTAAAATTGGTTATTCTATGTTATTTTTAAGTGAGTGGTACTTGTAAGTACCATTGGTATATAAATAGTTAACAGATTTACTTACTAAATTTACTGGGTTTAACTTGCACTTACAAGGTGACAGCACAAATTTTATTGAAAAATGACTCTAATTTCAGTGTTTTTTTTGCTAAAATCAAGCCAAAGGAGCATAATATTGGGCGTCTAGAATTTTACCAGTTGCGCAATTTGTCACAGACAATCTGCCAAAAAAATGACATTTTGACCTATGTTCAACATTTAAATGCCCTTTTAGCCACTACCAAAGATCTTAAATTAAAGTTTTGAAATGGATGTCAGCAATCTTGGCTGTAAATATATATACCTCTCATTTATCCCGAATTATGGAACATTCTAAGAAAGTTTTTAATTGCTTTCCCAAAGAGGAGGAGTTTTAGCGAGATTGCCAATCTCCAAAACAAAAACAGAAAAAAAAGGAAGTTGGGATACTATTGACTAAGAAGATTTAGGGTTAAACCTGAAAAAATTAATGCCAAATGTTGAAAATTTGTTATTGAAGTACCAAATTTAAACATTAAAAACATTTGTTTGTTGCTCAGTTGTTTTGTGTAATATTGATATTGTATGTATGTATTAATTAAATTTTAATTTAACGCATGTGAATTAATTACATCTCAATTTAATTAATTCACACATGTGTTTCTTAAGTTTTAAATACTCTACTTAACTACATGTAGAAACATAAAACTTTTTAAGTAAGTAATGCTATACCAGCTGTCAAAAAGATATTTAAGATGATAAATTTGCAAAAATTTAATATTAGGTAAATAAGGATTTACCCCAAACCGGAAAACATGGAAAGGGTTCTATGAAACCAAAACGTTTGGGAACCTCTGCTCTGCACGGTAGGTTTTCGGGGGCACCATAACTCAAACTCACAACTCGCTGATCATTAGTCCATCATCATGAACTACTGTGGTCCAGTCATCTACTGGTCCACAATTTTATTTATCGCTAAATTATTGTCATCACATTTGACTGGATTCCAATGAAGAAAAAACGAGCCGTTGGTACAGTTTGGAGTCAATTTTCTCTCTTGATAGCTAAAGAAGTGAACTAAGAAGAATTTTACTAAAACTGTCTTATGCAATCCCGCAGTATTGCTAGTTAAGTGTCTATCAATATGAGAATTTTCTCAAAACATTTTTAGACACTTCGTAAAACCCAATAATACGTTCCTCGTCGAACTGTGTGTGTGTTTCCCATTCTCCTTTAACATATATACATATATATATATAAAGAATTCAGTTTTTATACATAAATTTTGAGGCATTTATTGGAAATTTCATAAAAAATATTTACTCTATAGATTTTTTCCCTTGAATTTCATTTTTATCCCCTTTTAAATTTTATAAATTTTTCAATAGTGGAAAGATAAGAGTTAACATGTATTTGTGGGAATTTTTGGTTTCTGTTTATAACAGTCAATAGAGATCCTTTCAGAGAAAACACACTGAAAGAAATCGCACTTAGAATTAAAAATTATATTTTAAATTCTCTTTGGGCGTACGAGTTCTGTAATAAAATTATGTTAATACTACGTTGAGGAAGATCAGATTTAATATAGTCTATGATATTTTATTTCATCCACTATATTATTATATTACGTTGTTCATAACTTTAAATAAAAATACTACATGAACATAAAGCGCAAAATTTCAAAAATTTTAAATTTGCTAATGTGTCATCAGCAGCATAAACACTGACGGTATTTAGCATATTAAGAATATCCATGATCGTGAGCGTAGTGCGCAAAGCCATATTTTTAAAGAATATTCATAATTGTGAGTGAGGTACAGATCACTATAATTTTAAGAATATTAATAATTGTGTGTGTATGGTTCTCAAAGCTATATATTTTATGAATATCCATGATTGTGTAGGTGGTACTCAAAGTCATATGTTTTTTAAAGAATATCCATGATTGAGCGTGTGGTACTCAAAGCTTATACTTTAAGAATATCCATGATTGAGCATGTGGTACTCAAAGCTATATTTTTTAAGAATATCCAAGATTATGAGTGGGGTTCTCTCGAAGCTATATTTTAAAAAAATATTCATAATTGTACGTGTGGTACTCAGAGTTATATTTTTAGATGAAATACAATAAAATGCTATAAAAGCACTATTGTTCGGGTAAAACGTTCTACAGAATTCTCATCTTATTAGTTAAGCTCTGCTGCAGCTTTAAAACATACTGCAGCATTGTTCTCTAAAACGGTTAAAACCATCCATAACCAAATCGTGGCGCGTGCTAGAACAAAAGCGAAATGCGGGCAATTTCTATTTTCACTTTCAGTATTTAAAAAAAAATCTATTATAAAAGCCAATGGAAGGAATGAAATAAACAAACAAACAAATACAATCACAACAAGAAAATTCATGCACGGTAGCACTCGCGTTTAGTCACGCTCTGGCATGGATGCAAATCGCCCACGCTCGACCACGAACCGCTATCTTCTTTTGCCACAGAGATACTGAGCTAAATGGCAAGAAGCACAAAAGGAGAAACGGGTCTGCTGAGATGGCTCGTGCATCTATTGTTCCACGAATCCTGTTGAGGTATTGTTAGGGCCAGATGTAAAACAACTCAGTAACCTATTTGTTTGGAATTTGTACACATTACTGTCTTTACTAAAAACAAATTCATACTTGTAATGTGAGTTTTGCATAATCTCCTTCAGAATTTTTTTTATTATTATTATTAAAAACGGAGCAAAAAAATCCAAACAGCCAAGGCCGTTTGGAAGAAAAAGATTTTAGGGATTGAGTTATGAAGATTTATTACACTGTTTTACAATAATGTAATATTGTGTTGGGATTGGGGTAAGAATTGTTTAAACTTTTACTCTCACGACCCCGAAGATGGATAGAGGAAAGTGCTATGAAAATTTGTGTTTTGGCATTATTAGGCTAAAATTGATATAACATTAACATTCTTTTGTTAATGTAATAATATTTTACATAAAGTATAATATACATATTAGGATAGTGTTTCTGTGATATTCGATATTCTTGGGATTTTTAAGAGTCAAACTATAAACGGCTTGATTTTCTTTTCTTTTACATAACTTTTGGAAACGATTTTCAAACTCCTTCAACAGATTTAAACTTTATTTATCGTTCTTCATTTCTTGAAGATGTATTTTACTTTTATCTATGCTTTATGTTGATAAATTTGAACTATACCAGTGCTTCTCAAAGTTTCAATATTGACGACCCAATATTCAATCATAATTTCCATCGCCCCCCCATTCAATAACAATGTATTGAATTCAATAATACTATACTTCGACGCTAAAACTACAAAACGGCCTTAACCTCTTAAGTACCGCCGGCGTATATAAACGTCTCGCTCAGTCAAAGCAATAAGTTCCCCGGACGTATATATGTCTTTCCGAAGTACGATCTTTTCTCTGCACTGCTATCCATATAATTATTCCGAAGACTTTGGAATGCAATAAAATAACCTTGACAATGTTTGCGAAGGATTTACTTGTTTCAGATTATTTGCACTTTTTTATTCTTCATCCTCCCCCCAATACACCTCATACGCGCCCGTACTTGGAAAACGAATCTCGTAAATTTTAATCGGTAATTGATTATTTATAAGCCGTACAAATTATTAAGATAAGTGTTAATTTTTGTATATAATTTTATATATGACAATCCCATGGGGTCATTGGTAATTATTAAACTTGGTTCTTAACTTAGTATTGTTAAATTCATTATAAAATACATTGCATAGCACTGATACATTTATAAGTGTAATACATCCGTGTAAGTGTGTATTTATTTTTTATTATATCAGAATATATTTTGTTTGTTTACTTTCAGTAAATTAATAATTTTTTAAATATTTTTTTGTTTTTGATTTTTCAATATGCTTGCACCTCCCTCGTAGAGTTCTCCCGCCCCCCAAGGTTGGTGGGCCTCACAGTTTGAGAAACGCTGAACTATACAGTTAAAGTTATTCACATATTCGTTGGTTTTCGTTAGTTATTGTATAATACTCAACACTTTTGTTAGATTGATGCTTCATATTTTTGAACTTAGATGAGATTAAAACGAGTTAATCAGATGGTAACCTAATATTGGATTTATTCAGCTATTTCAATTGGAGAATACGAGAATTGTTCGACCCATGAATTTTTGAGTGTCGAAAGAAGGTTTATTACTGTACCACTATAAAACAACAAGATAGTTATTGGTGATGGACCTCGTAATTTAGAATCACGGTGAAGGGACAAGGACGACTCTTGAGCTGGTACCCGCTCCCAAATTACCATACCACACCAGTAGGAGAACTTTGAGCCACACACGAAAGACTTAACGTGCATCGGCCTTTTCTACACGAGAGGTCTTCAAGAATACTAGGTCTCTAACTCATAACATGCTTGCTCCGAACTGGTGACCATGACCACTAGGTTACTGCGGCCACTTTGAGAGAAAGTGAGTAAGAGTTATATCAACTTCGCACTATAAAGCAACATGAAGGAAACTGGCAATCGACCTCATAATTTTGAGCCTCGTTCAAGTGACGAGGATGACACCTGAGCTGCCATTCCCCCTCTCCAAGTTACCAGATCACGTCCATGGTAGGGCATTGAGCCACGGCAAATTTAACGTATATCAGACCCTTTTACTCAGTGGGTCTTCAAGGACACTAGGGCTCGAACTTATGACACTTCAGTCACGAGCTTAGAACCATGACCACTAGGCTAACGTGGTCACTGAGAGAGAGGCGTTGAAAAAACTGATTTCAATATTTATTTCCTAAGGTAATTACAAGTAATTGAAATTTTGTTACATATTTAAGCATAAAAATATGAGGTTAAATATTATAAATCATATTTCTTAACATTTTTTGAGATACTTTTCTAACATAGTTTTTAAAATAATATTAAAAAAAAATCATAGTATTTAATTTTTTATTAAGATATCCGATTACTTGCTACAACTTTAACAAAATGAAGACATGGGCGTTTTTTGCGGTTTCTAGATTTATTTAGAACATTTTAAGAAAAATATTCTAAAATTTAGTAGAGAAAAAAAAAGAAATCATTATTACGTTCTGTACAAAAAGTTTATGAGCAAATTTTCAGTTTTTCAATTTTGATGTGTTGCTTTGCTGTTCATTTTTTAAATGACCTTCAGGATAAGAGATATTTTAATTTTTACAAAAACTAGAGCATTTTATCTTAGTTATTAAATGAAGTTGCTTAAAAAACAGTAATTACACATAAGGGACTGTAAATTTTGTAATAAAACATTGATTGATAAATCTGTAGGTTAAAACACTTCTTCTATTTTACAGAATATACACAAAAAATTTCCGTTAAATATTTTCAAAACTTTTTGAGCAATCCCTGTTCTTGTTTGAGCATTTTCAAAAACACATTTCGAGTAAAACGCATTTTAAAGTATGACATCTTGCTTAAAAAGTAGTGGCATCTGCTTTTACTAAAACACTTGTAGTTTTTGTTCTGGAGGATGGAAAATAATGAACTTGGTATTTTTATAAAGATACTAAGATGGCATATAAAATAAAATCATAAAAAATTGTCAGTTTTTGGCGAAATTCTCAATTTTAGGTTAGTAGGATGCCTAAAATATTCAATGTCTTCTACTTGATCCATTAAATATGTATTTGGAGATAAGAGGACAATTATAAAAAGGAGCATACATGGTTATTATTTTAACTTGTGACAAAATAAACATATTTTCCCGAGACGTAGATATTATACACCTATTTTTTTCATATAAAGAAATTCAAAAGCAATTTACTGTGAACTATCAAATTCATATGTAACTATAATTGCATTTTATTTCATTTATCATTAACCAACCAGAAGTATTCATTTGCATTAATAGAACACACATAAATACACGATTTATAAAATCTATGCACAGTAATACTGATTAATAGTTATTTGTCCTCGACATTTTCTGAATCGATATCAGAATACTGTATAATTAAAGCTAGTTTCCTTCGTTTCCATGTACTAATAAAAAATGAATAGTGGCAGCAATATTACAGTAATTTCTTTTTCAATGTTGTGATTTGAAAATCGTGCCAATATTGCAGCACGGACCACCGTATTTGCTACTTATCTTATTGTTTTTGACAGTATACTTTATTTAAATATAAGTACCTTCATGGTTTTCAATTAGTGAAAAGGAATAATTTATATATGCATAAATATATATATGGTGTGCTATGTCAAATATCCATAATTTATTATTCACAATTATAGAACTATTTTTCTATGTATCATAAACACAGCTTAGCGTCAGGAAATGGAATTTGAATACATCATGAGAGCAAATTGATTGTTTTTACATATTTAGAATATTAAATAGGTAATTTGACATTTTCTATTGAAACATTTGAGGAAAAGCCTCCTTTTTATAAGGCTTACAATAAGTTGTGTATTAATCTATTTATCACTGAATATAATTCGGGGGACCATTGTCTCAAAAGAAACAATTTATTACGATTTATCAATGCGCCAAATAATGTAAATAAGAATTTGATACACGTCATTTTTCACGCCAGTGTCTATTTTCTGCATACGTTTCTGCAAAGTTACAAGCTCCAAAAACAACTGTGTAATTATTAATGATGTATTTTTCTCCCTCAAACACTGCCTAATGTTATAATACTGCCCCTCTATTAGGTGTCGATGTATTTCTTATCAGATTATTATCTCTCAAACGAGCCGATTTGGGAGAGGGATCGCCAATATTACAGGTGCAAACCACAATTATCATACCAATCGAAGGCAACAGAGAGGATGAGAAATTTATCACCAATTTTGAACATCCACTTATCCTTGTTAACTTATTATTTAATTCATCGGAAAAGGTCTATTAATGGAATTAGATGGTCAGATAAAAACCTCGAAGCGAGAATTCATTCCTTTACAATCTGTGTGTCTAATGTAGAGATCAAAACATATTTACCGATCATCAATTCTTTTATATAGGTATGTGTGTAAATACAGAGAATTTCGAAAATGATAAGGTGATTCATTTTTAATAGAAATCTCATCTGATATGAGTTGAAAAAGGTATTTTAACTTACCACATGCTTTAATCATTGATTATTAATGGTATTTTTATCTATTTTAGACCACGATGGAAGATATCAATAGTTTTTAATGATCTTAAGAAAAAGAGCTTATGCATTTAGATGAGGGTTGGTATAATCAATTTATTTTATCTGACTGCTTTTTTGAAAGATACCAGAAACAGATTTTAAATATACTTTTTAATCGTAGTAGTGACGAATAGCAGATAATTTATATCAGAGGATCTACATCCCCTAATATAATTTATATGAAGGGATAAATTGTCACGTTTTTATTTAAAATTAAATTGTTTTTCATATGAATTGTTGATCTTCGTAAGTCCGGGAATTTCTTCCTAAATTAATTTAAATATTCATTAAATAATAAGATAAGTTCAAATGTGGTATCCTGTTGTTATGTCAAAAATGGGTGGAATTTTATTTTGTGTATATCGATTTAAGTATAAAAATAATCTTCAGTTGTTAAATATCTATTTAGATCAAAATTTAGATGTAGTTGTCAAAATTTACGACATACTTTTTCAAAATTGTATTTGGAAAATTATATTAGCATCACTATGATACAGAAATTATGTTATGATTTATTACCAATGTATAACTGAAGTGCAGTTAAATAACATATAGTTTTCAAACGATTTTATGCTACTGTTTTGGAATAGTATTAAAGGAATCTATTTGATAGCTTAATTAGAAAAAAGTAATTAATTGAAAGGTAAAAATTAAATCAGTGAAATACTATTTGTACCACATAAAAGCATGTTATAAATTAAGTAAACAAATAAGGTTTCAAACTGTACAGAACACGAAAAATTAAATAAAATATGTAGTTCCGTATAAAAGAATCAATCAATATTTGATTAATTTTTGTAGTTTAACTAGCATATTGCATTAAATGCCTTCGTAATTTTCAACTAGGGATCCACATTGAAAATAACACCTTACTTAGCATTATGCATTGCTAAAAATGATGTACGCAATTTGAGGATATTAAGGTTCAATTAATTTAACATTATGATAAACGAAGGTTCTTACATGGATTGAGGTTCAGAATTGTGAAATAATTAGTTCGAAACTTTGTCACTAAGTAGTTGAGCTGAAATTCAACAGATGTGAAAAGAAGTGCTTTACGTAATGTCTGATATCAGTCTTGTTTTATTTGGCACAGACAAATTAGAAAAAAACAACAGTTTCTCATTATGATAACATTCTATCAACAATATTTGTTCAATAACTTTTTTAAATTGAAATTTCACATCTTAATTCTTTAAATATCGTTTTTTTTATAATTATTAATCAAATTGTCTCTTCATTTTCAAAACCTAAAAGATCCCATGAAGATGTAATTCAACATTTATAGCACTCTTTTTTTTCTTAATTTAATATGATAAAATATTGCTTCATATAAATCTAAGTCTTATAAAACAATTTTACACAATAAAAAATACTTCGAGATTTTTCTCTCGAAGAAAACTTACCTGTAAAATCGGGCTTCATTTTTAAAGAGGAAAATAAACTTTTACTTTATATGCATTAGAGCAGTCGTGGGTTAATAAGAGGGAAAACAAACTTTAAGTGAATGCAGATAATAAAATAAAATAAGTGTTTAATGACATATTTCAGTTCTACCTGTGGCTCATAATCACGTAATATTGTTTTATTCCTTGAATCGCAAATGAAAGAAAATATACAACTGAAATGTTTTCAGAATTCAGACTTATACAGAAAGCCATAACTAATAGTCTAAAAAGTCACTCATGACCTTTATGTTATAAGTCTCTTTCTCCCTTGATGTAAACGTAAGCTTAGATTTGACAAAACATTTCAATCACACATATTTTGCTCTGCCATTAAGGGGGGAGGGGAACGTAAATAGATTTATATTTTCATTCTTGTCATTCTGAGTTGCTTCAGAGCGCATTGTTTCCTGTTTACCAACAGGGACGTCAAAAGGGGTGAAAACATCCTGGTTCCTTTTGACAGGACCGGTCGGGAAGGGTTCTTGGGAGCAGAGAGCAAATGAGAGAGACAGAATGAAAAATGACCACAGTACAACGCTGCAATGGAAATCGTGATGAACTCTTCATGTAAGACGTGCTACCGTGATGCATAAGACTTTCATTCGGTGATGTAGGTCTTGCTCGGGAATCTGAAATGTACGCTTCGTGTTGGGATATGAATTAGATTTTTACTTTTTTTCCCCCTTTCTGCTTTTGTTTTCTTTATAATAATAAGAAAAAATATGAAGCCCATTTACTAGAGCGATTATACTTGCTCTTACTACCATCGGTAAATATGCCTAATCACTTAGAATCTTGACTTTCAAAAGTTGGCATAAATCGTCTTTTTCTTCAACAGCTAAGCGTGTTCTTGTCGAGTACCGACCGGGTCATAAAATAATAAAGTTATTGCTAAATTCGAAGGTAAGAACCATTATTTGCTTATGACTTATGTAAAACAGGTAAGCACCTTGTTATTCGCGAAAAATAGAGTACGTTATCAACTGCCTCTGCGAGTTGATGTGGTCACGAAGCGATTGGGCATCATTTATCACTGTTATACCGTATCGCGGCGGAACGGTATCTTCCATATAAGTTGATGTGATTTTTTTAGTACTTTATTTCTTTGCTTATTAAAGTGATTTTCAAAAAACAATTTTTGTTATGAAATGTCATTTTTTATTTATTTCAGTTAAATTCTTCCCGAGAGTATGATTATGAAATCGTGAATTTAGCGTCCAGTGAAAAGGTTATGTATTGGGAAATAGGTTGTGAAGTTTCAATGCTTATTGCGATTTTGTATAAGATAGGGATAGTTGTACCACAGTTTGATTAACTCCTGTTATGGTATTGAAATGCTAGGAAAATTTGATAAAGTAGATCAACAAGTTGTGTGATTTACTACTACTTTGATTTAAAATATTTATTTCTTGCAAAACTCGTGCAATTTTTATACGGATAAAAAATATTTTCAATTAATAGAAGCATTACCTTTCTATCCAGTTCATCCAGAAGGAATTATATTTAAATTGAGAAATATCTATTTTTATGTAAATGCAAAATAGATTAAAATGACACCATTCATTGTCTAACCTATCTAAATGCAAATATATAGTGAATTATGTGCGTAAATTACTCTCTGCTACCGGATATAATCTTAACAACTTCACATACTTTTTGTATGTCTGTCCAGAGTGATTGACTGGTTACTGCTATGCTTATCTAGTACTCCATCTAGAAATAATGTACCAAAAGAATTTTTGCTTCTTTAAAAATAATTCTTGGTGTGTTTTCTGAAATAAAAATATGATGGAACAGATTAAGCTTATCTGGCACTAAAATTCACGCGCAGATAAAAATGAGAGATTCTTTTAATCTCAAGTTAATATTATTTGAAATAGCAGAGTAATATTTGTTTCTTAAAATCGATTTCAATGGCTAGCAGTAATTTTTGTAGGTAATTGCAACTCAATTCAGGTCTCGATTTGGTGGACTGCTAAATGGAATAATAAGAATTCTGCACGCTAAACCTAATTAAGCCTCTAAATCTTTTGGTGCCTTTATAAAAAAAGTAAGATCGAGGTACCATCATAGGTGTCTTAGCCATCAACTAATTCGTGTTCAAATTGTGGTCTACCATCTAGCTTCAGGCGATAATAATAATAATTAATCAAAAATCAGTTCGTTACCATTGCTTTGTTACATTGTGGCTTCATCACGCAAAATTGTGATCGAAATGCTATAGAAAATCCACCAGGAAAGCAATTTTTTTGTCAGTGTCATTACTTTCTTTGGAGTTCATGATTGATGTTTTTATAAGTGATTATAGAATAATTCTGAGGATATATTAGGTATAGTTAGTAAATATAAGAATTCTACAGGATTTTAGAGGATTATTTCTATTTTTAAGAATTTTTATGTTAGAGTTTTACTACCTAGCATGACTACTGCAGATTAACCTATGTTTTCTAAATGCAAAATGTGATATTAAAAAAATGATATATCTTTTCAAATTGAATTGATCAATACCTGGTTTTACTTCTATTTCCCCAAATTAGTTTAAGTTACTTTATTATATTAATGATAGGCTTAAAATATGTAGTAACAAATTATACTAAGCATGGTACTTTGTATATATATAAAAATTTGTGTGCATTAACTTGAAATGCGTCAATTAAAAAGATCGATGACGTTGATCAATAATTGAAAAATTGTGCTACATTTTAAAATAATTAATTCGAAAGAGAAGGAAACAGCATCAAAAACAATAAAATGTATTTATAAGATCAAACACTCGGGGGAGAGGCAAATCCCGGCCCACGAGATTTTTTACAACTTTACAAAATATGATTATTTTGTGCAATATTTTTGTTTTTATTGCAGCGCTTTGCATCAAATAAATCCTATAAATGTTTTTATTTTATGACATTGCTTATGTTTTTATAGTTTTCTGAAGCATCACGCTTGGTAACTGTAATTTTTTTTCAACTTACACCTGCAAATCGTTTTTTTTCGAAGACGAAATGTATCAAACCTAAATCGTTCTTAAGGTATCCGACTACGTTCGGAACCGAGATTTCAAAAAGCGCATAAATCGATAATTTTCATGATATTTAGAGTCACTTAGATTGGAATACATGCATAAAATTATTTCAAGGACATTTTGACAAAAAATAATTTTTTAAATACAATATTTCGGCAAAAAAATTAACTTAGAATAACATTTTTTTCAAAATGCTCTCCTTTTGTAAAAATGCTTCTATTATAATAATATTTTGCCTGTATATAGCACAGACCTCTGTACAGAGGCTCAACTATGACTTTTGAATTCCCATTATTTTCAGGGTTACAACCCATTGAAATAATTATCGGCGTTTTTTTCTTAAAATTTTCCCCTCTGTTGTCGTAAGACTTGGACAAACCCATTTCTAAGTTGTATAATTCAAAAATTCTAGTTGAGCCTCTGTACAGAGGTCTGAGCTATATACAGACAAAATATTATTATAATAGAAGCACTTTTCACAAAAGGAGAACATTATGAAAATGGGTCATTCTATGTTAATTTTTTGTCAAAATATTGTACTTAAATAAATTTTTATTGTAATACTATTCTTAAGGCAATTTTATATACATTTCCTAATTTAAGTGACGCTAAATACCATAAATATTATCCATTTATACGCTTTTGCAAAATCACGGTTCCGAACGTAGTTGGATACCTTAAACGTATCGGACGGAAACCTGTAACATCATTAACGGTGTGTAAATTCACTCATTGAAATCGACTTGCAAAAATTAAGTGAAAGAATTGAGAAACAAATAACCCATTATTTAAATAAATTAAACATTATTTGATCATTGTATTATAATTATATATGTCTGTATACATGAAAAATAATGAAAATAATAAAAATAGTTCATTCTGTTTGAAACTTTAATTCCAATAACTGTTTTCAGTGGATCCAAATCTAATGTAAAATATATTTACTAGCTGGTATACACGTTTTTCGCACGGGTGAAATAAAAAATTGAACAATACAGGTTGAAGGATAAAGAAGTTTTTAATTTTACGTGAATAGCAAATTAAATAAAAAAGCTTTTTAGATATCTCAGTTGAACAATATAACCATATTTGTTAAATTTTATGTCTTTAGATCTAATAGCTGATCAAAGCATTTTTTTTTTATTTATAACGCCCCGTAACTCTCTTGTGGGCCGATTTTTGAAACCATCTTCCTAAGCTGATCTCTGCTCAGCAAACACATTGTTACATATTTTGTGCAATGAACGATCAAAATAGTGTAAATATTTTATATCTGGATGTGTAAAACATTAATATTACTTTCTGCTGTATTTATTTTATGTTAAATTTGAAATATTCGCAATCAACGCCGTTCCTTACATTATAATGGCGATTTGATAGAAACATAGCAAAATGTTGGTGATAGAGCCAAGCTGGCATCATTTTTGGAGACCCTGTTGGTAACTTGGCGATTGATTGAACGGTATAGAAGTTGAAATGGTCTATCGCCACCTGGTGGGAAGCTGTAACAAAGAGGATAGCATAAAAACCTTCACCACAAAAATACATATTCATGCCAATTTTAATCGTGATCGGTTGAACGGTGTTGGAATGATGCGATTCTATATATACAAACATCTATTAAAGGAAAACCTATTGAAACGAAATTTCTCTGTGTTTGGCGACCATTCTGGCAACTTGGCGACTGATTGAATGGTGCAGAAATTGATATGCTGCAGCGCCACCTGGTGGAGATCTGCTACAAAGAGGATAGAACAAGAACCTTCTCCACAAAAAATATACATATACATGCCAATTTTCATAGTGATCTGTTGAACGGCGTTGAAGTGATGTGATTTCACATATGCAAACATCCATTTTTATATACAGTCGGACCTTTATATAACGAAGTCGCTAAATCCCGGAAAAAATTCGTTATATGGAAAATTCGTTAAATATATAGGTTTATCTTTTAATATACTTTAGAAACCACATAAAAGAAATTTTAAATTCATAAGCTCTTTGTATTTAAAAAAGTAATTATTTCCACTTTTTTTAAAATTAGTATATGTTTATTTTGTATATCTTTTCCATCAAAAAAAAAAAGAAAAGAAAAGAAAACAAAGAAAAATGAATGTCGAAGAATACACGGTATTTTAAATATTAAGAAAATAATTTTGTATTAAAATTAACGAATGTTAAGGAAATTTTCTAATTTGAAACATACAAGTAATATTAAAAATACATTATTTTATTACTAGAACACGGGGACACGAGACAACTCCACTGAGGATGAAAGAGGATATCGAAGATGTTTCCAGTGAAATGGACAGTGGGGTTTAAAGTTTGTACTTCTTGGATGAAACGTTGAGAGCTCTAATGCTCTCGGTGAGTTGAGATATAATAAAATCAATTTAAGATGTATGACCACCATAAAATGTGTTAAAGATAGAATAACTTGAAATGTTCAGAAATACTTTAAAAATAGGGAGAAAAAAATTGAATTCCAAAAGGAAAAGATCGTTATATAGAAAATACATTTCGCCATAGAAAAGTAATTTTACGAAGAAAATCGTGAAATGTC
Organism: Trichonephila clavipes; assembly: GCA_019973935.1. Taxonomy (NCBI): domain Eukaryota; kingdom Metazoa; phylum Arthropoda; class Arachnida; order Araneae; family Nephilidae; genus Trichonephila; species Trichonephila clavipes. Next base: position 318,793 of record BMAU01015471.1, read on the forward strand.
CAAGGTTCCAGGAAATAGTTTGCTGTATAGAAAAATTCGCGATATAGAGGTTCGTCTGTATATAATTAATTAATATTTATAATTAAGAATGTACATTAAATAACTTTATGAAGATGTACGTGAGGTTCATTTTTCTTACTAATTTGTACCATTAGATTAAATTTTATAATTAGTACATAAATTAATCAATAAAGCATTTAAAACAACAACAAAAAGAAATACGGAAGCATATATAAATAAAGTCATCACACCTTTTTAGATGTCGTGTATACTACATCCATTATCGCTATCTCGGGTTGAAAAGCCAAACCTGGAAGTGTTCCGCTCACCGCCACTGATCATTTATAAGTGTTAAAGGAAAACCAAAAACATTCAAAATATTTACAAAAGCATCTTTCTAATGAATATGTAATAGTGCATCCGGTAAAACGCCGCCTTATTAATTGTAAAAGAAGCAGCATAAAATCGATCGTTAATCAATGATGATCCTCGCCAAAAAAAGCAAAGAAAAAAAAACGCCAAAGGACGACGAAATGTAATGATGATGTTGAATTGCAGATTACTGCTTTTTGGACACCAAAGGAGGCCTAATAGTGCCGCAACTCGGTGTTTTATGACCCGGTCGGTCCTGACCCCCTCCTCACGAGACTGACCCCATCCGAATCGTGTGAAAAAAAGGGGGTCCTGCCAAAAAAGAGAAAGGGTTAATCACTGGGGATGCGAGAGCTACCTGAATTGTTTCGGTGGCAAAGGGTAAGATGGCAAGGACGAAAATGACGGCATGCCAACTCCAACGTCGTGACATGCGGTAAGTATAGTTTGATAGATAGTATATTACTGGTTTGTCTTCGCATTTAATGGCATCTTTATGAGTTGGCACTTGAACTCTAGCGCGTGATGTATCGGATCGAGAAGAGTTGTATTTTGTGGGTTGTCACGATTTTCGAGAAAGCATCTTTCGGTTGGCGACGTTCGTGGGAATGGTGGCGGGTTTGAAGTGAGAGTTATTATGCCTCTATTTCCTGAAGTGAGCTTGTTTTTCCGAGGAATCTCATTAGCTAATTGTTTAAAGTGTTGAAAAGGGTGGGCTGCACGTCACCATATCCATCTTGTTTATGAATTCACACATGATTCTTTGGGATGTGTCTTAGGGTTTATTTTTTCTTCTGCAATAGGATTCACTTTTTGTTGCTGCTTCTTGACGTGTTTTCTTGTTGGAGGAGTATTTATTATTCAATTCACGTTGGATATAGTATTTTTTTCTGAAGTTCATGACATTTATTTTGCATATTCGGTTTCTTACTAGAATAGAATTAAACTTTGTAATTGCGTTTTTAAATGGGCTTGTTATTAAAATTCCAGTAGCGTATCTTTTTTAATATTCAAAAAAAATATAAATGATTGTGTCATTGCACTTAAAATTTATTTGACTAATTGTAAAAATAAAAGCAAATTTTAAAACTATTTCGGTCTTGAAGTTTCGGATACAAAATTTTGGCACATGAAAACTTTTAAATTTACTTAATTTTTTAAAAAGTACGAAGTACTTGTAAAATTTTGGTAATGAACTTTTCAAAGTTTTTTGGCAATATCAGATATAATTTTGAAGAGAGCTGACAATGTTTCATTTAAAACTAAGTAAGTAAAGTGATATCTTCTTTATAAAATGAGATTCTATTTAAAATTTTCTCTCCAGTGAAGAAATAAATTATGCACCATAGATTTATATTACCTTCAGAGTCGTAGTTATCGCCGTATTAATAGTACAGGGCCCCCAAGTTTTAGGATCCTCAAAATGAGTAAGCAAAAAATCGTAAAATGTTAAGAAGCCTTAAAAAAGATCTCTTAAGAATTCCTTTCAGGACTAGTTACGCCAATAATTATCTTGTATATGATTTTGCATCGAGAGATTAATTTACATTCTGCGCATAAGAATTGAATGTTTTCTCATAAAAGTTTGGTAAATATGGTATGTAATGGAACTTGAATTTTCATTTTTGAGTATACTACAAGAATTCCAGGAAGGCTAATAATAAAAAACGACATACAGAAACAAATGCAAATTACAAATTAAATAGTGAGTAAAATTTGTATTTCTTACGCTGTTGAAGGTTTATGTAGATTGATTATTTCAACAATAATTGCTAATTGCGTTGTTGAAGTATTGCAGTGGTTTTCCAACTTTTTCAGCTTACGGAACCCTAAGAACTAACTATAGACGTTTTTGGAGACCCCCTCCAAGACATACTTAAAGGAATATATCTTAAAATTAAATTTGAAGTAGATTAAAATGTTATACGTACTTCATGTAAAGACAATTAAAGAAAAATATTGGACTTTTTATTTAAAAAAAGTATAATGTCTAGCATATAGTCAAGTAGATAGTACGTATAAAGACAAACGTTTCAGTATTCTCTTATTATAATGTAATAAAAGTTAAAGATATTACAAAATAAATTTATAACGTATAAAAATAAAAATTTCAGTTTTAATGAGGGAGATGAGATTACTTTGTTTTGGACAAAGGGGGAAGTTGGGCTCTATTGTTGTTGTTTGTAAACGTATATTTTATGTTATATTAAATTCCTTTAAATTTGTAAATATATCAGCCAAATACGCTAATATACATACTCGTAGTCATACAAGCTCTATAGAGAATGCGAAGTCAATTATTTTGCACATTCACGTTTATAATTTTTTTTCAGACTTTTATTTCGACTCGTGGAACTCCAGGTTTACGTGGAACACAGTTTAAAGACCACTGAATTATTATTTTAGGTAAATTTGGTGTTTATTAAATTACTTCGACTTGAATCAGCCTAATTTTAATTACTTAAAACACATTTTTATGAAGTAATCAGCTGTGGATTATTATTTTAAAATAACTTGCATATGTTTGGTATTTTAATCAAAAATGACAATTTCTTTAAATTTATATTTTATCGCATACAAAATTTTGGCTTAAAAACCCACAACTGAATCGAGACATATTTATAGACCATAATTTCAATACGACTTACGTAATTTTACTGCATAGCTTCATCTTTCATCCTTTTTTACCTCACAGGTGGTTATAAATATTTGTCATGGGTATACATGAATAAATTATTTCTTTACTACATTTCCTCAATGGGGCTACTTTGAGTGAATTTAAACTAGGCAATAAAATAAAAAAACACGATATGTAATGAGCCCCTTTCCTGTACTTTCTTATTCAAACACAGAAGCTAATGAAGTATTTTTGCGTATTTATGATCGCGTAAATTATTGCGATGATTTAATGAAGCAGTTAATTTTATGTCCTTCCTTTATCTGAGCCCTCTAACAATCTGAATCGGCACCATGAAATATTCAATCAGTTCCTTCCAAACATTTAATCTTTTTTTTTCTTTCTATATATGCTTTTTTTCAGAACCTTAAGTGAGGCATCTGTTATTCTCGTCACGTTTGGCAAAAGCAAAGGTAAAACTAGTAGGTTTCCTTCACAGAACCTGAGGGTGCAACCGTATCAGTTTTGTTAATATAACTGCAGCTAAATATGAAATGAACTAATGAGAATAATAGGATGGCATGTCACAATTATGAAAAATCTGGACTAGACTACATTATAGTGCAGTGATTTGCAAATCTTTTCCTGAACGTACCTCTTTTTCCATGTTATACACCCCTAAAATGACCTCCTTCTTTGTAGTCATTTTTTGTACAACTTTTTTTCTCTTTAAGGTGTATTGTACCATTTACAATTGAAGCAATTTAAATCCAACCAGATTATATAAACACACACACACACACACACAAGTAATATATTAAAAAGTTAAAGTCAGTTCCTACTTAGATCAACAAAGAAAACTTTTATTTTAGTTATTCGTTATTAAGTAGTTACAACTATTATAAATATGTATATACACATATGACAAAATCATAATATTTAGTGACAAAATAGAAAGCGATTTCCCTTGTAATTTACCATTTTCCTTTCTATATAGGGTGTTGGGCTATTTTTGTTTGTTTGTTACTATTTAATCATTAATTCAATTTAATTATTCTAATAAAATAGTACCATCCTATTTGGGGATTCTGTTGGGATTGTTTGTTACTATTTATCATTTTTAAAATTTAATAAATGATTTAATGTTTGAAAAAACTGTATTAACACATATATATATACTATATATATATATATTATCAAGTGTCATCCACTATTATCTAAATTTAAGCAAGTAGTTGGAAATTCTTTGAGTTGATTTATTAGAATCCATCATTTTAAGTAAATTTTCTCTTCTGGCCTTGTACCGTTGAAGACCCCGTGCAGAGGGGGGCCGATGCATGTTAAATAGGTTCAGGCTCAAAAAATGGCCTCCCATTGGTGCAGTGTGGAAGTTAGAAGAGTGTGATGCCCGCTCAGTTCCTTCATCACTTGACCATAGTTCAAAAGTACTAGGTCCGTCACCAAAATCTGTTGTGCAGCTGAATAGTGTGACGTTAATATTCACTCAATCACTCATGTCAAAAAGTACATAAAACTATACTCAATTTTTGACACTTCTATTGTGACCGCAATAACCTAATGGCCATGGTCACAGTTCGTGGTCGGCATGCCATGAATTCGAGTCATCTTGTCACTGAAGATTCTCTCGTCGAAAGATTGATTCACACACACACATGTTAAGGTATCCGTACACCTTCGAAGAAAATTTTTTTAAAAACTGTAATATTTGCTATTAAAATAATTTTACTGATGAAATATAACTTAAAACTATGAAAAATACATTTAATATGTTACTTGTAGTACATAAAAAAATTTTAGGGAGTAAAGCATAGTGTAAATAGTAATTAAATTGATTATTAGAATAACGCACATAACTCAAATGTAAACAAAAATATCCCTTTTCTGTAAATTTGATGATGATCATTATAACATTTTTTAGGGCTGGTACTATTTTCCTGATGATAATCAATTTATTACAATTTTTATCAAGTTTCGAGTAAAAGAACATTGAAAAATCATTAAAAAATTATTACGAGCATGATATATACCTTAGTTACTAAAAACATATCAACTATATAATTATGAAAGTAGTAGGGGTTCTTTAAATCTATAAAACAAATATATTTATAAAATTTGAACTAATTTGGTTCACAACTTTTTCTGATATTTACGTTGTCAGATGTCAATACGTTAAACAAATTCATTTTGAGATAAATCAGAATTAAACTTTGAACTGCAAATTTTAATATTAAACACAATTTGATATACTTAAAATGCTCCTGATTTATAAATAACACCTTCTTTACTCTCTAAAACATTGATTTTTTTTCCCTTGTAGCTCTTAAAATTTTTCTACGCTGCTTTACATTTGGTGTTGAATGTCGTTCTGCGTCGTTAATTCTATTGATGTCAAGATGTTTGTATTCTTTTAAAGTAAAATAACCAGGAGTTATATTAAGTTTTTTAAAAATTTCAACACAACCCTTGTATCCATCATTAAATTGGATCACAGCATCCAATGCACCAGATTTTAAAATTTTGAGGCACACGAAAACTTCCTTGGGTACTCTCTGCCATATAACGCCATTTAAACACTCGTTTGAAATTTGTGTTTTGCCATGCAGGCATTTAGTAAGCAGTTCTTTGGTACACAACTCTAAATATGTAGGCTTAATCGTGTTTAGTACTTCATTTGATGAGCCTTTATATTTTTCGTTTGGCTTTTTGCCACAAGACAGTGCTCGCTGGTAGTAGCACCAACTATCTTTTCCGATGGGACACTGCCCATGCATCGGTTTCTCGACACTTGATGAGCAATGAAACAAAGCCGCAATAACATTTTGCTGAAGACCGGATAGGTTTCCAACATTGCTACGAACAGCAATCCCATAATAGTTTTGCAATCGGTCAATAAAAGAGTCGGTGAGTTTGCCTTTACCAGACAGATTTTTATTTTTAGACTTTAGTTTGCGCAATCTCGCACCTACTCTCTTTTGAACATGACCAATGCATTCATATTTTGTGACGCTATTCTTCCCATAAGTATCTTTGACACTGATAAAGCCCTTAGAGTCCCCGTCACCATAATAATGTGCATATTTAAGGTCTCGTTTGACAATAGAACGTTGGAAGATTCTCGTAGCACCAACAGCTTCCATTTTTAACCGCAGAACCTTTAAAATTGCTATGGCACACGTGATCTGCTGCAAAAGTTTCCGACTCAATGCTTCTAGGCATTTTAGAAATCTTTCTGCAGGTGGGACAATATGACGACATTATTTCAATGTCTACTACTTTACCAGTGTCAACTGACAAAGCTGCGACACACCCATTCATGGAAGAGTAACCTCTACGCTGCCACGTTCCATCAACTGAAATGCCACATTCAACAATTTTATTTTTAGTAGGATGTAGCACTAACAGTTCAGAAGCTGCTTTTTGCATTGATAGTTCACTAACTTCTGAAATCACGGACATGAGTTTATTCTCATGATTAGTGTACGCAGTTTTACTGAGCCTGGGTAAATTTAACGTACCACATAATTTAAACCCAGCAGAAAAACCTTTCCCAATTTGTCTCATACCATACACAAATCTTGTATTTACTTCAGGACAGTTTAAAGTTTTCTTTGAACTAGAAAACCCTGAGTAAAAGTCACAATGTTTACACCTGATAACAAAATTTGAGCACAAACCATATGTGGAATCCTCAGAAAGCAGGATACCTTCTTCGAAACATCTAGGGCAGCAAAGTTGTAAAAACAAATTTAAAAGGACTTCCATATCAATTATTCTTTTACCAGTAAGTGGTTTACGTTGATATTCTGCTATTTCTTCATCAAAGGCAGCAGGTATTTTAATTTTTGAAGAACTGGCGTTGGTAGATGTTGCGCTGCTATTTTTTGAATGTTTAATGGTAGATCCATTACCTAGAAATTGGCGGTTTCTCTTTGCAATATCTCTACGTTTAGCATTACCCATTTTAAATGACAAAAATTAAAATTTTCTGCTATAAAAAAGAATTAAACAAAAGCTTATAAAGAGCTACGCAATCATAAGCAAATGTAAACAAACAGTAAAGCACTCTATTTTCTTGCCAGATTCTAGATAAAAATATAAATAAAAACCTGTTGCCAATTATATTCTTGATAATTCTGAAAACTCAAATTCATATTTTAAAAAGTTTAAATTTCTTACTATTGCATATTTAAACGATACTTTGAAAAATAAAAATGTCAACAAACATTTTTTCTACTTCGCAATGCAGACTTGTACTTCCGGGTTCAAAAAGGTGCTATCGAATGAAACTCAAATCCCCATAACTTAAGTTCTAAATAAGATAGAAACAAAATTTAAACACTATTTTAAAGAAAAAAGTTCATATTTTCAAATAACATTTAAATTAAAAAATCGAAAAATTTGACGAAAATGACGTTTTGAAGGTGTACGGATACCTTAAATCCATCGTGTCTGATGTAAAATTTCGCATATTTATTGGATTGAAACGAAATTTCAAGAAAAATTGTTTTCTACCATCCGATTGATGCATTTCTTAAATTTAGAAGAAATTGGAAATTTATCAAATGTGATTGAAAATAAGATTACGTTTTTTAGAATCTCGAAACAATATTTAAATCATTATCTTTTTCTTCTGGGATTTTTAGTGGCCACGGTAACCTAGTGAAATCGTGGCAAGTGTGTCATGATTTTGAGCTACAGTGCCCATGAAGACCCGCCATGTAGAGACACTCATGCTTGTTATAGCCGTCGTGTCTGAAAGTCCTCCCAAAGGCGTGGTGTGGAAGCTCGAGAGTAGGCTGAAAACTCAAGTTCATCCTCGTCATTAAACCATCGTTTAAAATTATGGGGTCCGTCACTAGTAGCCCTCTTGTTGCTTTATAGTACAATGATAAAAAAATATGCATTCACTTTACTATTATGTCGTTATCCATAGCCAATAAGTTTATCGATATAAATTCATGTTTTTTTAGATTATTTTGAGTGAAACACATAGATTTGTTAAGTTGGGTGCTGATAATGTATTCTCTTCAGTCAGCGGAAAAAAAAAAGGGGGGTCTATGGATCCGGACCCCCACCCACTAAAGCTCTTGAATTTTTTTTTTTTTTTGAGTGATGATAATCCTATGTATATTGTATGTAAAATTTAAGTAAGTATTAGTTCCCAACAATTTATTTCATTAATTAAGGCTAATTAATAATTCAATAACTTATTTTTTACTGTTTTTGTTACCAAATCCGACAAAACCGAAAGGATATGGTTGTCGGCATATTGAAGTGTGATCCAAAAATACTGGACTTTCAGCACCCCTCCCTTTGAAAATTTTTTATGTGCGCCACTGCCTTAAGTGCTTCGGAACCAAAAGTCAATTACTGAGGATATACTTAAAATCAGTGGCTTAAAGAAGAATATTAGGGGTCCCTGCAAAGTCAGGTTTTGGGTCCACAAAATCGGATCTCACAGAGGATTGCAAAATAACCTGTAGACCCTCTAGAACCCTGGGGCCTCCCCTAGATGCCGAAGTTGCGGGGGTTTACGTTTCGCTATTGCTTAAAATAATCTATTTACCGTTGTTTCATCTTAGTAGTATATTACTTAGATTATTCTGAGTATTTTAAAAGTGAAAAATACACAAATAAAATTTATATTTTATTATATTTTTGCATTAACAAATAAGTGAATAATGTTTATCTGGAATTCAAAACTTATCTGAGACCAATTCAGAAAGATTCAATTAAAAATGTTGAAGATAATGACATTGTAAATAATAATATTATATATGTAATTATAAAGGCACTTAGAAATTTAACATTTTTTTAAAAAACTTTACTGCGTTTTATTTTATTTTAAGAACTATGCAATGCATGTTTGCTCAAATTGCAAGTAAAACAACTCTTTTTTACGCGATTTTATTTTCCTCCGTTGAATGACTTACACCAATAAAAACATTTTAACCTCAGTAAATAACGTTTCTTTTCTACTGATTGATGCGCAATTAATAACAGTGTGGAGGGTTGGTTTGCCATCAGAGGGCACGTGTGTGGTCTAACAATCCGGTTAAACTTATTGTGGGGCTCTTATAACACGGAAAAAGGTCGAATTAAAGATTTAATCTCTACGCATTCTGTACACTAGATGTATTTAGAATGAAGTAAAATGGTTCGTGAGATACGGATTGGTACTTTTAATGCACCTTTCCGTTTTGTAAAATAATATCGATTTTATTTAAGCGATGGACATTTATATACTGATATATATCAATGACCGAAGAGTTAGAGTGGCGTAAGTCATATTTCCGGAATTACTGACCTTGCATTGAGTCTCCGAATTATTTGACTTCCCAGATGGCGGATTTGGATGTTACGAGTAACTATATTTCCAATTACCGTTTTATTGAGGGTGAGTGAGTGATATGAGTATTTTAGATAAAGAAAATAGCATGTGAATCTAGTTATTTTTGAATTTTATATATATAAACATGGGGGGGGGTAGAACTAACCCTCATTATAAAAATTATACAATTGTTTCTAATTCGCTTTTCATGCGAATATTACAATTTTAGCATAAAATAAATACAATAGAAAGTAATATTAACGTTTTACACATCCAGATTTAAGTTATTTACACTATTTTATGTATTCATTATTTTATGTATTAAAAAGAAGGCAAGGGGAGATTTCATGATATTTTATTTCATTTTTCATCTGACCTTAGAAAAGTTTTTATTATTCCTGCTATACGTAAAATTGAATGTTTAAAAACTATGAAAGCTGTTAATGTTTACGAGGGAAAAATATTCTCAACAATCAATAATTTATACGATGCAGTTAATTAGAAATATATTGCTTGGAAGCAAACTTTCTTTAAGAGGACCAAGACACGCCCATAGGAGCCCATGTTAAATTACGTAAGTTTGTGTGCACCTTTTTCTCAGAAACTACTTATTTCTCATGGATAAAAATTTTACAGCAGTTTATGTGTACTATCAGTAAAATTTTAACGAGAGGGTTGTTTTTTTTTGTTAAAAATTAAAATAATTATAAATTTTCAAAAAATGTCAATTTTGTCGCCTAAAATTTACTTTAAAAAGACCTTATCTAAATTATTTTGCTAGATATATCTCTAATTCCCTCCATTAAAATGTGTAAACATGTCAAAAGTATGCTCACTGAAAATTTTACTATTATATGATTAGTTTTTCAGAAAAAGGTAAATAAAGTATTACATTTTGAGAAAACAGGCTTTATATATAAAGTAATTTTAGAGCATTTACTTCATTAGTATTTTCCAGAAGCATATGAAGCCCTTTCTTTAACCTCTGCTTCTACAAAAGGCTCTTCTAATTTTCTTTTTTTCATCACTTTTAACAATTTAGCCTTTTTGGGGGATCTCGAGATGCTTTAGTTCGGCTATACGAATCCTACGCGAATCTAATTTTTTGAAGTATAGCCCACAGTTATAACTTGGTTTACTATCACAATGTTTCAAGATCACTAATTTTGTTGCCTGATTCATATTGAACTGCGCAATTGCCATATATTTACTCCAATTTTAGCGTTTTTAATTCCACAAATGTAGATTTTAGAATTACTGACCATATGGTGTTATTAACTGACTCATTTGAACAAAAGACGTGTACCCATACACTTTTGAATATTCCCAATACACTATAATTTTTACACTTGAATATCATTCGGATTTGCGCTCATCAAAAACTCATGCAAGGGAAAACACAGGTGCTTTTAGCAGACCTCATTTGATGTACCTCAAGGAGTAACTTCATTAGAAAAAATAAATGAACACTTATAATTATCGTATTTTCTCATACCATATATCATTTTAAACAAAAATATTTGAACTCTTAGAAAATATAAAAAAAGAGAATATCGATAATTTTTCGAAAATTCACGTGAAGGACATCTAAAAAGAAATGTATTTGTGTTATTTTTTAATCATATTTTTTCTACATCAACCGAAAAAACTGCAAAGCTGTTGAAATCCACAGATCGCGAGAGGACCGTTAAAAATTGCATGGCTGTCAACTCCCCGTCAGTAACTCAGACTCTCACCATGATTATAACAAGCATTTCCAGCAGTAATATTACGAAAATTAATAAACAAACAGTAAAAAAAGAGCGGACCGCAATCTATATCTCGAGGGACAAGGGAAGGAAGTTCAATTTCCCCTTCGGAACTTTGTCTAATGTAGTTCCCGTTAAGTTATGAGTCTGCAGGTAGACCCTGCATCCGGTTATTTGGTGGGTGAAAAAAATAATGATGAAAACCTTACTGCATGCAATTTTCGAAGCTTTTGATGGAGAGTTCTATCCCATCATCATAGATACCTTTGTGGAGTATAATTTATGATGCTTTTCTGGTTCCTGTTTCAAGGTTTAGGGTGATTCGCTGTTATTTTTGCCTAATCGAAATTAATGCAGTTTTCGGGAGGTGATTTTATGGTCGGAGGTATATTTATGATATGGAAATTTCTTTTTATCTCAGAGGTAAGACCTATCAAAAGCAGTAGTAATTCTCCTGCATATGAAATATGTACGAAGATATGACTGGTAATTTTGAAATAGTAATAATGAATTTGGATGATAATTTTATACAAAACAAAGTAGAAAAATTACACTTTTATGTGTAATTTTTGCTCAAAATTAGTTGATTTTAAATGTAATTAAATTTTTTTTCTCTATGAAAGGAAAATTACATAAATAATCTTATCGCATGATGTCAATTTTATTAAATTTCGAAAGTTAATCATATCGTTTCATGTGAACCATATACTTTGCTGTTTAGGCCTATTTCAGGTTTCTCAAGGTAATTTATGCACACTGGTAATATTAATATTAATGTTAATGTGATTTATACATTTGATTGTCCGTAACATTTTATCTGTCTTATTCACACCCAATCTAATTGTGTTATTAGATCATTTTTAGTCGTAAAAGAAATATTTGATTTATTTTATCCTTTTTACCATATACAGGATGTCTTAAAAGTTCTTGTACTCCAAATCGAATAAAAAACCATTGCACGTGTTTTTTTGAATTTTTGAATTTTATCGTTTGCTTATCATTCTACTTTAATGTTGGTCACTTGGGTTATTGAATTCAAGTTGTGGAATAACAAAGTGCTACATCATTCTTTTCTTTTCAAACTGAATTTATCACGCCTTTAGAGAATTGCCTTGCTTGTGGCTTCTTTTAAATGTAAGCTACATAAAAGTTTAAAAGAAAAAAAACTTTGTGCAAGAAATTTAGTGTTATAGATAATAAAATCTCTTCATACATCTGTAAGACGACTGAGGTGTCTAACAAATGATGTTCCGGCGTCCCAACACTTTATCTCTATTTACAAATAGCATTTAAAAATAATATTAAAATCACTTGTGATTGCTCACCCGTTAATATAAGTATGATATTTGAAATGACTTTGTTAGTATAATAGTTGCATAATGCAGCTAAGTATTGCTTTTTTTTAATCAAGAGAATACCATAACTAAGAAATTTTCTTCATTATATTTGTTTGGTTTATTTGTTACCTATGCTATATGTATGAGGTAATATTAAACAACTCGTCAAGAATTCAATGGAAGTATTTTAATATTCTTTTTTTCTTTACTTTTTTTTTAATTTCACAGCACAAAACGTCCTAATCCTGATTCCAACAAAATATCCAATTTAGACAGAGAAAAATAATTTTAAAAGCAAGCTCCTTTTGATGGATAGAAATCCATTAAGAAAGAGTTTTAAAAAAATTAACTCCCAAGGGGTTTGCGGGGCCATTACAGACAAAAACTACTGTTTTTGAACTATCCATTTCTCTATCTAGTAGAGAGTTTGAACTATTTTATCCAGTATGTAGAGATTCACTAAGAACGGGTTTTGTGTTAATCAACATGTACGGGTTTGCGAGGAAAACATAGAATTATAGATAATTCCATTTTTGACATACAGACTTGAAATTAGTAATCATATTTTTTTGTTGAATAGAGATGCGTTAAAAATGGAGTCTGAGGAAATCGACTCGGAGAGGAAGACTACAGGGACGTAAATGATTAATTTACTTCTGTTTAGGAAATTTGTCTTGTCCTTTTTAAATCAAGAGGCGGTAACTATTAGAATATTTTTCAACGCAACTAGAAACTTAATGCTAGGATTTAGATCAGCAATAATCCGCCTGCGACCCGCGGGTCGCATGTGGCCTTCCGGGCATTTTTGCGTGGCCCATTAATGGTCCGTTGCACTAAGAATTTCAATTATTTAAGAACATTGTATTAAGGTATTCGAACACGTTCGGAGGGCCTTTGACAAAATAGCATATTTAAGAGGACTTGGTACCCTAAAAATCACAAACCTATCGTTTTTTTTTTATTTTCATTTAATCTTATTCTTTGCATTATTATCTTTCGATTGATATATCACTTGTGCATGTCGGAAAGTTAGAAGTTGAATAAAACTTCATTTGAAAACAAATTAGGCAATTCAGCCACACCCCTTTTAGAAAAAAAGCTAAAAAATGCTTTATGATAAAAAATCTATTTTAGAAATAGAAATAATAACTATAAAAAGAATGTGTAGTATTAAAAGCAGAATATTTCCGAGGCAATACAATAATGTACTTTTTCTTCCTTGTGAAATGTGTGCATGTAAAATTTTTAAATTAAGGCATTTTATATTAATAATTTTATAATTTCAGTTCTTCTTCCTGATATATTTTTCATACAAATGTAATACTTTAATATTATAAGAAGAAAAACAGCTAAAATTTCTGTCGTGACAGAAAAAAAATTTTTAACATTTTTCTTGAATTTTCATGGGCAATTAGTACTCTCTAAAAGTTGATCATTTATAAAAATGTGTGGGTTGAAAAAATATGAAAATGCAATTATTTTAAAGAAAAACGTATAACTAATATCTTAAAGTGGTATTTTAAGTTTAATTAAGCTTATAATAGTTATTTTTCAGAATTATAAACTTTAAACCTGTTTTCTCAGTTCGTGTTTTTCGAAACCTTAGTGCATTCAAAATGCTACTCCTTCGACAATTATTTACCAATCACTTCCATTTTTTCTTGCGTGTTGAAAATAAAGCATGTAACAAAATTAGGGATCCGTTTTGCTATAAACTGAATCCTTTTTTTTTTAAAAAAAAATAAAATGTAAGACATGTTGGCTTTTTCGTTGATTTTTAGCCTGTATATCAACATTTTATTTTTCTCGAAAAACGAATGAAGTTATTCTAAAATAGATCCCTGAAGTTGTTTAGATCATCCATAAGAGTATTATAAAAAAATTTCAGGTCAAAAAATTAATTTTTACAAAAGGAGTAGGATTTTAAAATTTTCCCAATTTCTTCAAAAAATTAAAATTTTTAAAATTGTGTGAATAATATATGAAAATTTTCATCTGGTAACATTTTCTTGAATAGAAACATTGTATAAAATGCTAAAATATAATTTTTAAATGCGTAAATAAAGAAGTTTGCTCAAAGGGTGCCAAGTCCCCTTAAACATTATAAATGCTTTTTTGACATCAATACCAATAAATACTAATATTTAACTGACAATATTTAAAGTAAATGACCTAGATTTTTGAAAAATCACAATTATAAGGGAAATTTTAGCAATATTTTTGAAAAACTTCAAAGCAACTAGAGAAAAACGAAATAAAATTATATTAGTAAAATAAATTAAATGCGTTTATCTAGAAAATGTACTAAAATTTAAATGTTTTATTAAAATTTGAAAATTTTAGAGCTGATTGAGTAAACATTATAAGGAATGTGACATTTTTCATGAGACCATTATTTTAATAACAAGCTATAACTCTAAAAGTATTCATACAACAAAAAATATTTTAGTACATTCTCTAAAAAATAACATAAATATCAAGTTCAAAAAGTTTTATAGAAATACATTTGTAACAGTTTGAATTATCAGACTTGCCATGATTGATTTTGTGGAATTTAAATACCCACTTCTGGTTAATCAAAGATCCACTTCCGGCTTTTCTAACTTTATAAAATTAATTTTAACGCGGCCTCTAGGTATCGCAGAAACAAAACAAAGTATGTATTGTAAAGCGAAAAATGGCTCTTTTCAATAAAATAAAAAAACAATTTTTCTATCTTTACCGAATTTGGTCATTTTCAACTTGTTCGGATATCTTAAAAATGTTGCAAGAAATTGTATCAATCAAGCAATAAGATATAGCAATTTTGCTGTCGATAATCGAACGGGTACGGATTGCAAGATTTTTTTTCCTTTTGTAACTGTAACGATTGGTAATAACAAAAAAAAAGTGAAGTAGTGAACTGAACTAGAGTAGGGACGGGACTATTTTATGGGTAAAACTAAGTTTTATTTATAAACGAATAATACATATTTCAGTCTGGAATTCAGTTATTTTCAGTCATTTGCTGCCATTTTGCACTTGATAAATTAATATTTGAAAGAAAAATAAGAGAGAATATGTCAAAAGAAAGGAAATCAAATTTATTGAACGGCAATGCAGCTATGTTTGAATGACAGTACACAGCAAACTAGGAGCTTATTCATGGATAAAAGGAAACCGAAACTACGCCATAACTTAGGAAAAAATGCATGAAATAGAAAAAAAAATGTATATGTGTTTGATAGAGATTAATATAGTATTAAAACCAAAAATGAGTTTTAATATATAATTTGATCAATTTTCCACATTTTAAGAGTCCAATATTGGCTTGGTCTTATAATGTTTTTTCCATTAATCTTCATGTTGCGGTCCGCGTGAAATATCTAACATATGCATGTGGCCCGGCGGGTAAAAAGGTTGAGTACCCCTGATTTAGATTATAATAATCCAAAAAGAATGTGTAGTCTTACAACGTCATGAAATATCCAGCGAAGTTGGCAGGTAACGGTTATTCGTAATATACTTTCCATAATTGACAATCTCCCAAATATTTTTATAACACATGCAGTCAACTTATTTTGAAGTCAAATTATACCCCCCCTTCTATATTCAAAAAAAGATTTGAATTGTACCTAAATGATATCCAACATTCATTTATATTAATATCTAGACCAGGGGTGTCCAACACGCGGCCCAACAGTACGTAAGTTGCGGCCCGCTGACTCTTTAAAAAAATTTTAAATATCAGACTTTTAAAGATTTTTCATTTTGAAATTTATTTGAGGGGAAATTTATATATATATATATATATATTTAAATATATAAAAACAATCACAATTATCAATTTAAAAATTGAAATATATGAATCCCAAAATACCAAAACACTTCAGAATATCAATGGCGAATATAAAAAGATAATGTTCCATCATTTTCAAACAAAATTAAAAAATTATAAAATAAAATAAAAATTTATAAAATATCCAAGTGCAATCTCGGACTTAGGACCGATAAGTGGGGTTAAACTAGTTTGATGGCGCCAACCTTCCCCCTATTGCAACTTGGTAATTTAATTGAAAAATTTTCAAATTTCAGAAAAAAAAATTAAAAAGTTAAAATTAAATCATTATACTTGAAAAATAAAACTATTCGCCATCACATTCCGAAAGATATTGCAATATTAAAATTTAAAAACAATTTAGCACATAATATAAGTGAACCCTCAAACTTCCAAGATGATGCACACATCTTTAAAATAGTTGTAAAGGTAGAAAAAATAAATTCCTGATCCGAAAGTTCAAATCAAAAAAATATTTGAGATCCGAAAGTTCAAATCAAAAATTATCTAAAATCAAAAAGTTCAAGTTAAAAAATCCGAAAGTTCAAGTTAAAAAATCCGAAAGTATTGTATATATATATATATATATATATATATATATATATATATATATTATCAATATATATATATATATATATATATATATATATATATATATATACAATGTATTTGCCTGTTACCTGTTCTTGTTTTAAAATAAATCCTTTTTGATAATAGAAATGTCCTTTAGATTAAAATAGATTTATATTTTATCAAACAGTTACATTTGATTTTACTATAGTAAATTACTTTTTTAATAAATTTCGAATTGTATAATGCATATCCTTTACTATGGATGATACATGATTCTCTGTCTGTGCGATTTTCGTTTCTCCTCCTCCTTTTCTGTTTTGAGTCCCCAAAAAGCAAGGGGCAGTCAGAGATGTTTTTTAAAGTTTAAAAAAAATATATTATTCAGGACGGTTAAGATAAAGGGCAATGTATGTTTTATCGTTTGCGAATGACAGCAGAATCAAATTTCAACAATGAGTAACGAAAGATCAATTCAATAGGAACACCGTAATTTTCAAGAAAATGGCAACACTCAGGCACACACTCTGTAATATTTAAAAAATTATTTGATCATAGCATTATTGTATTATATAAACATTATCATATTATCTACGTCTGTATACATAAAAAAAATTAAAACCATAGTAATAATTCATTCTGTTTTAAATTTTTACTCCAATAAATGCTTTTTTTCCAAATCTGATATAAAGGTACATATTTTTATGTGCGGTTCGCGAGATTATAATGTTTTTCCAAAGTGGCCCTCTAGGTCATTTGGGTTGGACACCCCTGATCTAGACTATTATAATCCATTACTTAAAAAAACAATTTTGGATAATATATTCCCAATAGGTTGTAGTTTGCTTTTTTGAACAATAAATCATCCATATTTGTGGTATAAAGTTTGGAGTTCCACTTATATTAACGCTTAATAACCTCCATCACATAATTCACTTTCAGATCTGATCTTTTTTCTAATCTGTAGATAATTTCAAAAATTCCAGAATTCCACATCCATTTCTGAAGCAATACCACCAAGTTGCCTCTTAATTTGCACACACCTAAACCGCACATTAAATCAATCTCACCTGCCACTTTTAATGTTTCGAGTCAGAATTGTTACTTCGAGTGGGAGAATTGCTTTTAGCGGCCACTTAATTGAATCAAAAAGAGGCATGAACGTTAACTGATTTATACAGTTTTGTTCCTAAGAAGCTTAAGGGAATAATCCAGAGACTAACAATGTACGTTTTACACGGCGAATAACAAGCTAGGTATGAGGGAGCGTCCTTTGATGAACTAATTACACACGATATAAATCAGCATTGGCTTTTCACCAAGCGCTCCTAACACTCAGAAGCATTTAGTATTTATTATCTGAATTCATCCTAAAGGAAACAAATCGTGCATTGAATCACGCATGCCCTGAATTTGGAATATAATAATGAAAAAAAATGCCTTCATAAAGAAAATATAATGATTTCATATCAGGCAAAATCAAAGAAGAAAAAAGTTGACTTGTCAGTTTTTCTAGTACAATAACGTATTTTGGTTTTGAATGTATAAGTTTTTAATTTCATTTTTTTATGTATATATATATATATATATATATATTATATATATATATTTCTTTTTGGCCTGTTGATTTTAATGATCACGCCACATGGACCTAATAAAAGGCTCGTACGTGACAAGTCGTGATTGCAGATTGCTCAAAGTGAAATGTTACTTTTTTCGAAAATTAAAAAATGCTTCTTGGTATTTATATTTTCCAGATTAGGATTTTCTCACGAAATGAATAATGCATTGTTTTCCGCAGTTTGCTTCGAGTTTATTATTAATGAAAGTCATTCGCCATTGTTTGAACTTTTCCCATTCTTTCTTTGAATTGAAATGAGACCTTCAAACAGAAGTGAAATTATAAACACACAAGTTGTTTATCCGTTTAATAAAAACAGTTGTAAAACAACAATAATAAAGTTGTTCATCTCTTCAATAAAAACATTTGTAAGAACTAACAGACATTAAGTTTGCTTCCATTGTGATAAAGAAAGTTAAATGTAAAAGATAACACTCTAGGATGCTTAAAAATAATGAATTCTTATATCAAAGTAAAAAGGTATATACACAAAATGTTTTTGATGTCGTGCGAATTATTTAAACAAAATTTGTATTTTACAAGAAGTGAAATTTGACTAAACCTATTTTATATTGGATTTAATATTCAAAAATAATTATTACTACATACATGTATATTTTTAGATTTCCCTGTAATTTCTTAACAGTGAATTTATTAGCAAAATGTTTTTTCCAACTTTCTACAAGATGTTGTTTAAAAAAAAGGCTGCTTTGTTTTTACCGGTGGAGATGATGTGTTTCTGCTTTATTTATTTCATCTCATTTTGATTTACGGAATTCATTGATTTTCGATATAATTGAATATCATATTTATAATATCATTGTATTATTTTACTTGCTTTTAAATATTAAAATAGTTGTGTTTTTTTAAAAAATGCTTTCGATTTATTTATTTTATAAGCATTGTGCAAGGAATTTAAACTTTCTATAATCTGAAGAGAGTAAAAGATTATTTTTTGAAGCTTCCAAAATATTTTGAATGCATTCGGAAATAATATGTTTTTTGGCTTTGTATTACTATTTTATTTATTTGAACTAAAATGAATGAGATACTCGTAAATGCGGGTCGACTTCAATAATTAAAATGTTTTTATATGTTAATATGGGAATTTTATAATAATTTTTTATTAAGAATCAGATAATGATGCCTTAAAATTGATAAAAAAAATGATCACTAATCTTATCTAAAATTTTTAAAAAACGATCTGAAAGAGAAGTAGAAATCTGAAGAAAATGTTATCTGAGTATTGCTGTTTTGGTCATTATAACTAAAGCGAACGATTTTGGGAGAGAAACGAATAATAAATTACTTCATCAAATATTAACAAAGAGAAAAATATATCCCATTATTAATTTAAAGTTTGTATCAAAAGGTATTACGCTTTCCTTTGTTAGAATGTATTAGGGGTTTATAACATATTAATTACGAAATGATGACAATAAAGATATATACAACACAGATATTATCTAAAGTCGTAGCTTCAAAATTGTATTAATTGCATCACAAAAATAAAAAAAACAATTTGAAAGAGATCTACAGACAGTTCTAAAGAATAGCTTGTAAAGGCCTGCCCGACGCGTCTAAGGGTGTAGAAGAGACGGAAGGAAGACTAGCCATAGAGCTAAAATAACTCAATTTATTTTCAGTACCAACAACAACACAAATTAACCAAAGTTAAGAAATGCACTCAAATATCAAATATGGAAAACAATTAAGGAGGTATGCGAGATATGAGAAGACTTTAAATAACTAGATTATTTACGCCTAGTCAATAGCTTCTACTTCTTAGCTACCTAACCTAGTTTAATTCCTAGTTGACAGATCATTAACTTTCATTCATATTTACAATAATCAAATACTAAATATCCACGCCTAACTCCAAGTTTAATTAATCACTGCTCGCCGATAGCAGTCTAAACTCTCTCTCTCCTCTAACCTTAAAATTTTAACTTTATATACAAGTCATAATTTGCATGGTCACATCTTCTTCTTCGGGAGGAAACTTTATAATATAAATTTTTTTAAAGACCCAATATTTCCCAAGAGAATTAGTTTTAAAGGAACGTGGATAGACCCGTCACAAGCTTTTTAAATTATCTTTAAGATACAGATTTCTATTAGAAGACATGGATAAAAAAAGCCCTTTTATCACAAAACTGCACTCAGGTTATCTGAAAAAAGGCAACAATTGATGACAAAAAAATACATTAAATTATTCATTTTACACAAAATGTTGTGATCAAACACAATTTTAGGATTAAAAATTCTATGTTAATCATTAATAAAAAAATGTCGTAATTTGGGTCCTAATCCAGTGATAGGAGAAAAAAAAGGAAGAAAAACAATAAATAAATAGAAAAATTATAATAATAATTAAAAAAATAAAGAAGCTAATTTAATGTTCTGTCTAAATTTTCAAATTTTAATCGTTACTACTTTGAAGTCCAACTAAATTCAACTTGTTGCAACTACCATTATTTCAGACGACTCTCTTTAACTGAAGTAATAAAATAGTATATAAAAATAAGAAATGAAACACACATAAAAACAACCTTCTTTGAATACTAATAATGTTTCATTAGAAATCTGCCATCTCGATAAAGAAGCCTGAATTAAAATGACAAAAAATTAGCATACATAAATCTTTTTTAGAATCTGTTATAATATTGTTTTACTTATTAACCCTTTATTTAATCTCCTGAAATTATATAATAAAGTTTCACGAGAGGGAGGATGTTTTGTGTTAGGAGCAGGTCTCTCAATGTTTTTCTTTATTAATTAATAAACTAAACTGAACTCAGTGGCGTAACAGTTCATGAGGGTCAAGACCTACTGTGCCCTTTTCAGTACACGTGACCATTGGGCACTGAGATGCAGAAGCGAATGTCCCGATCAAGTGGTCTGTCTGAAGCGAAACCCCCAGTGTTTAGTTCCCAAGCAAGTTTGGTACTTATTTATCGACCCACTGAAGGGATGAAAGGCTGAGTCAACCTTGCCCAGCTAACACCTTTCTGAGGTGTTGCACAGTGCCAGGATAGATCCTGGACCAGTGGGGTGGAAGCACGATACGCTACCCCTCGGCCACAGGGCCTAATTAATCAATATACCTTTCACATAACTTAGCAAAAGGGGTTTTTTTAAATCATAAAAAAGCATCTTCTCTACTTGTCATCGAGCTTTTCTAAAAAAATGAAGACATTTTACTATTTTGTCTTTTTTTTTATAATTTTTCAATTGACCAATGTCATAAAGCTATTGTTCTAAATATGAAGTTTGGGATATGAAGAATAAGTAAGAAATGTACATCCTGTAAGTTATTATTTGTGTAAAATTCGTGAATCGAAAACCTATTTTTTAACTAACAATATTTTATTTTATTCGTCTGTATTTTTCCAAAATTTCCGAAGATAATTTAATATGTTAAACCAGTAGCCCCCACAGGAATTTTACAAGGCGGGGAGGGGTCCAGGGTCGAAAGTCCACTATTTATGTATCATGCTCCAATACACTGAGCAAAATAATCTTTTGATTTCATCGATTTTCGTACAAAAACATTAAAAAATCAATTATTGAATGAATATTTAACATTAATTAATATAATTAAATATTAATAACAAACATTTTATCAAATTTTACGTATTATATACATAGGATTATAATCAATCGAAAAATAAATCAAGGGCTATAGGGGGTGAGATCCAGAGCCTGTAACCTTCGTTTGTGTGCGCCTCTGGGCTAATCATATTTTACATTTTAAATATT
This sequence comes from Trichonephila clavipes, assembly GCA_019973935.1. NCBI lineage: Eukaryota > Metazoa > Arthropoda > Arachnida > Araneae > Nephilidae > Trichonephila > Trichonephila clavipes. The sequence continues at coordinate 340,989 of BMAU01015471.1, forward strand.
TTAGTACTATATGTGAACCTATTTTTAAGCACAGTTTATAAAATACCCAATATTTTTGTTCAAAAATTGCTCTATAAAATCAGATTTTTAATTTTCATAAAAAGTATCATTCGGACAATGCCAACTCTTGCCCGCACCGCACATTTTTAAATTTGACAGAGTGTTCCACCTCTTGGGTGTGATGGGGAAGCTTTGAAAAACTCTGAATCTGAATAAACACATAACCTCGAAGGAGAGACGAGGCCGTAGCAAATGTTGCTCGATAAAAGACATCATAACGGTTTCTGACCAATGATGTTATTCTTAGGAAGATTCTTAGGGGAAACGGTTTTTTTCCACAGGTATATTGTAAAGAATAGACAGATATTTTGGACAGGATTGACTGCCATTATTGGAAACATAATAAGTATGTATTTTTTTTTGTTCAGTATCAGTATGTTCCCGTTTGTAGATCTTCAGTCGAAGTGCTTTGCTAAGTCTTAAAGTTTTTACTCTGCTTTTTTTTTCGAACCTGTTTGATAATTTTGAGTTTGTGTTTCCTCTAAGTCTAAAAGTACAAACTTTCCCAACTCATGCTTTATCCTTTTTGGAACATAAAACGTAGCTCAATTAAAGGAATTTAGTTGACACTATCACAATAAAATTAATTTCAGTCATGCATTCCGACACTTTTGTGTATTTTTGTTTCACGAATAAAACTTTATTTCATAATAGTAAAACTTTCGTAATTTAAAATAACTTTTATGGTACTTAACAAATAGCTGTACTATCATGTACTCGGAAATTGCAAGAACAAAAGCATTTTCGTATCACTATTTAATTTTCTTAAGAAACTCTTTCAGATACTTTATAGAAACTCACATACTTGTTGTTGGAGCGTAGTGATATCTCACATTGACCTTGGAAACAACACATTAAGACAGTGTTTCTCAAACTGTGGGGCGCGAGTATATAGAAAAGTTGAAAACAAAACATTATTAATTTACTGAAAGGAAACAAAACAAAATACATTCTGACATGATAAAAAAATACACATTTACGCTAATATAATATACTTATAAATGCATCAGTACTGCACAATGTGTATCTTAATTAATTTAACAATACTAAGTTGTGAACAAGTTTATTAATTATTAGTGACTCTATGGGCATGTTACAAAGTTATATACAAAATTTAATACTTATCTTGATAATATGTGCGGCTTATAATTAAAGTCGTATTGTAGCCTTACGTCAAAGTATATCATTATTGAATTCAATACATTGTTATTGTTTGAAGAAAGGGGGGGGGCGTGATGAAAATTACAATTGAAAATTGCGTCGCAAGTACAGAAAGTTTGAGAACCACTGCATTAAGACAAATTTGTGAGAAGAAACCCTATTTGGGGCAAAAAACAACCAAGATTACCAAATAATAAACACCGGGATTATTAAAATTCTTTCAACTAAACATTTTATTACACTGAACAATTTTACATATATTTTTGGCTTTAACAGTCAGCATTAAAAAGTAATAAGAGTAAAAATTTTTATTGAGGAATTAATTGTCACACACGTTACCATCTCTTGGAAATTAATTGAGAATGTGAAAATAATCTGGTTAATTAGCAAGGGATGTCTCAATTTCCATAGAAATCGGAATACGACACATGTGATTCAGTACATAGAAAAAAGAAGAAAAAAAAAATCGAGCATGGAACATGTGTGCTTTGAATAATCCACCGATTGCGTTCGAATTGTTTTAGAAACATAACTTTAAAAGCCAATCTCTTTTTTAAAAAAAAGTGTAAATAATAAGGGGAAAGGAAAAAAATATGTTTCCTTTTTAAAAAGATTTATTTATTAAAGGTGGCAATGAGAATTTAAAAAAAAGGAAGAATTACGAAAGATAAGGAAAGATAAATATTTTGCAGAAACGAATACTTTTTAAATCTCATCAAGATCAATACCCGAATTTTCTCAAAAATCACAATTTATAAGACTTTATTAGCTTAAAAATATTGGAAAATTTTATAAACTATGTTTACTGATAGATTCAAATAAAGTACTAAAATAGTAATATATGTTTACCCTTTATTATGATTTCCCTAATTGAATGTGGAAAGAAAAATAAATAAAACAATGATATATTGTTAGTTTTACAAAAGGAACGAAAAAAAAGTTTTTTCGAGCTTTTTTACACAAATAATAAGTATCTTGAATTTACAGATTTTAATTTTCTTCCTCACTCCTCATATCCCAAGTGAGTTAGTGAGTTAATATTAACGTCGCACTGTTCAGCTACACGAGGGCTTTTGGCGACGGACCACGTAATTTTGAACCATGGTCAAGGGACGTGGACGACACCTGAGCTGGCACCCCCCTCTCCTAACTACCACACCACACCAACGGGAGGATGTTTCAGCTCTCGACAGATTTAACGTGCATCGCTGCCCTACACGGCGGGTCTTTAGGGGTACTGGGATCGAACTCATGACATGCCTGCCATGGTTGGATACCTTAACCACTGGGCTACCGCAGCCCCCCTCATATCCCAAATTTCAAGTTTTGAACGATAGTTATATTTTTATAACATTGGTAAACTAAAAAAAATTAAAAAACATTACAAAAGTTAGCAAAATGTCTCGATTAAAAAGTGTGATGCTTAAAAAGTGTGATGTGCAAATGAAAAAAATATGTTTTGATTTGAAACATTTTTTTGATTTAACTGAGAGGAAGGCAGCTTTTTTGAGCTACAGTGATCGAAAGAGAGACAGAAAAAATTCAGCACACCTTAATGTACGATCATCAAATAAATGTCTCTTTAAATTGGACAAAATTGATATCAATTTTAAAACCTCAAAGGTGAGCTACTATAAGCTCTATAGCTAAATTATGAGATTATTAAATTTCAAAGGCTTATCTCACTGCGAATTCTGATGTCTGCTTGACTGATTTTTTTGAGTATCCAATTCCGCAGTAGTTGAATCTACGTCACAATATTGTAAGGAGGTTCATTGTATATCTTAATTTGTATAAAAATATTATTACATGCATTGTAGACTGTATATTTCAATTGCATAATTCAATTATTGGCTAAACATATAACAAACATTTAATTTTTAATTTTTTAACTGAGATTTTACATTGTTCCACAGCTTTTATGGGAAAAGCGTGGATATCTCTTCAGCGCGTAGAATAAAAAATATATTTACTAATAATATATGATATATAATACAGAAATAAATGATACGAATGATTGAATTGATTTTATTCATAAACACTAAATAAGATTCATAAATTATTATATAATATTTGTAACATATAGCTTGGAAATTAATTCTCAAATCTTTTAAGAAAAAATTAAATTCCTTTATTTTAAACAAATTATTAATACTTTTCTTTGTGAAATCAGAGCACAATTATTAGTTTTGAGTGTTTTCTTTCTTTCTTTCTTTTTTTATCAATACATTTCCATGGAATCAGGATTCATTTTCGCATTAAAAGCATTTATAAATAGTTCCCTATGTAGTTATTTCGAACGTGATGTTTCTAAGAAAACCATCACTTCTGCAAATCAGAAGCCGAATGTGGCCAAAGACATTTCCGAAATGCATCAAAATCACATTTGGTGCGAAATGATTAGCTGCTCCGAGTACTTAATAACATCCAACAGTTAAAAATGGCTGGAAATTAAACATGTCCCTCCAGAAGCTAGATTGCTAGAAAAAAGAATTAAAAAAAAGAGCTTCGGAGGTTCGAGAAAATTGTTTTTAGAGCTTCCCCACATAAAAATGTCATTGCAAACGATTAAAATAAATGTTGCATCCGTCCCCTTCGCGTGCACGCATGCAGTTCTGTGCGTTGATCACGAAGTGTGCGTTCATTTCCCTGTTTCCCCCGGAAGGAAGAGTTGACTGTGGCGCCCCTCTAGGTGAAACACGGAACGTGACGTTGCCAAGTGGTTACCGTTTGGCCCATCAACATTGGATTCATTGTTTCTCAATCCAAAACAATAAATTGAGGTAATGTTAGCGAGAGAAGGCTGTTATGCATTGCTTGAAGTCAGTTTTGTGCTTTCATGTCCAAAATGATTGTAAGGCACAGATATCACCAAGGAATAATATCTAGGATTTATTTTTGACATTGTTCCTTGATATTTTGTTAAATAATACGAGTTGAAATACTCTTTTGAATTAGAATAAAAGTGACATATATAGACACGTAAGAGAGGTAGATTGTCACATTTAAACTATTTCACTAGACTAGAGTGAGTTTGCTGTTTTCATGAGTGTATGTGCTACGAATATCAAAATATAAACTATTCCTTTCATTTCAAGTATTCTGAAAGTTTGTTAAAAGTAAAACATATTAAAGACATCATCCATTGTTATTTCTTTATTTCAACTGTCCATACTTTGTCTTACTATTTTGCTTATAAGTTGAGCCTTTCTTTTACTTTTTCATTCCTTAGATTTTAAAATTTCTTTTCTTAGTTTTGGAAAACATTAACAATTACAGGAATTCAGATTTTTGATTTCATCTTATCATTTAAAAAAAATTGTGTAAAATAATTATTTCTAAATTTTTTTTTGTATCTTATATTAAATGCAAGTATATATATAGGTGTTTGACAAAATGGTTCATTTAAATGTAACCTTCAAGGTAGGATAAATATACAGTCTCAAAAATAGCAAGATTCGTAGTAAACATTGTTGGACAAAAAGTGCAACGTAGTTTTCCTTTAGGTACTTGACACACACATATCAGACTCCTTTTTTAATAAGTATATTAATATTAAGCAGAATATTCTTCAAAAACTCCTTTTGGGCATGTACTATCTAACTCAGGACAGGAAATCCTGTGTAGGTTAGAGAATCATAATTTTTTTTCTGTTCTCTTAAAAAGCCGTTTCTTAAAAGTGAAATTATAGCAAAAAAATAAATAATTGCTTCTTTCAAAAAATTCTCCTCCAAAAAATATTATTAACAGTCTTCGCTTTTAGATGATATCATTTAACAATCAAATGTGGTATTGGCAACGAACCTCACAATTTTAACAAGTATTCCTTTAATTTCTGTACTTCAAGGTTTACAGGTCTAATCGGATTTAATAGGCGACGGTATTTTATTAATCTACAAAGTACATCTCAGTGAAACCATAACTCTTACTTATGACACTTAGATTGCGAATATGATCTTTGGGTTATATTTGCAATAAATATTTAAAACCTAACAAAATTTGACTTGTGACCATTGGCGCGCACAAGGGGGTAGGGGTCATAGGGGTTCGGACACCCCCATAGCGGATTTTTTTTTCGATTGATTGTAATACTTTGTGTAAAATTTAATCATGTACTTGTTATTAATAATTAATTTTCTTAATTAATGCTAATTATTCATTCAATAATTAATTTTGTATTGTTTTTGTTCCCGAAAATTGACAAAATCAAAAAAACATGTTGGGCGGCGTATTGGAGCAGGATACCAGAATGGTGGACTTTCGACCCTGGACCCCCTGCCTTGAATTTTTTTTTTTTTTTTTTGGCGCTAATGCCTGTGACTGATGGATAAATGATAATTTGTGGTAAATAATGAAATGCACGAGAACAAATTGAAAATTTTGAATTTAAGTAGAAAACTGCATTATATAAATAACATCACACACACACACCCAAATTAAAATCCTCCCTCAAAATTATGTAACCTTCTTTTCACAGATCTAATCTTAGAAATTCCATATAAGAATTCTATATTGTAGCCAAATACATAGCTTGTTTTAAGTGCCTGGTCTTTTCCCATGACATCCTGTCCCCCTGAGGCGATGCCAAAAACTATCACCAAAAATTTTATTCAAATTAAGGAGAATCAATCAGGACCCCAAAAGATTGCGACAACATGTACATGTGACAGATATGCTACTGGCATTTTATTTGTTGTTGATTAGGAGCTTCTGTTTACAACCTTCTCTTTTATAGGAAACAAAAATTGTAATTTAACCCATGAATAATGCATACGTTAATCTTCAACGACAGGTAAGAATCCATTTCTTGGCTCTCTCTTAACTTATGAATATAAGAAAAGAAAGTTTCTTTTAATCAGTGCCTATTTGGATAAGGTGGACGTGGACAGGTTGGATAAGTGACGCGTGATGTCACGATCGTTGCGTGACATACGTTATGTGGCAGAATTCAAATGAGGCGTCCAGGGAACTAAATTTAGCAGGGGAGATTTCATTACAATTTCAGAATTAATGGATTAGATCTGAAGAGAATAAAGAAAAGTTAATGTTAATGTAGATTAATTTCGAAGAATTCTTGTTGTGCTCTGAACGCCATTTCTCGCAATATAACGTTCAAGCTACGCATTTAAATGAAATAATTGAAATTAAAAGATAAATGGCATAGGAATGTGTTTTGAAATATAATGTAACTTCTCTAAGTAAACTGAAATTACATTTCCATTGATAATTGATATGTTACAATCAATGCAGTGCATATATAATCGGTATATCCTAAGAAAATGTTACGAAATAAGAATAGTCTATTGCCTTCCATATCTCTCAAGATTATTTTTCGCAATATATTAAGTTAGTTTTTCACGCTGAATTAAAATTTTGTGTACTCTAACTGGTATTTTACTATGTTGTATCAATTTTCGTTTGTACATTTGTTCCTAGATGGCGCTATAAAATGGTTTTAATTGGTCATAAACAAGATGCCGTCATGATGTCGCGATCGTTTAAATTTTGAATCATAAAAACGGAGAGAATTCTCTATTCCCTTTCATCTATTGTGAGAAGGTTTTGCTTAAGTTTGAGATTTTGTAGGTAATATCAAAAACTAAAGTTAATTAAACAAAACAGATTATTCAATTGTTCGTAATTTTTTCTACAGCAATTTTTCAGATTCAAAAGGATATTATTGCGAGTGTGATGGTGAATTTTCAAAATGGATCCTACACTAAATTACTGATTTCTTTTAGACCCGTTGATTGTGGAATAACTGGATTTGGGCGCGTTAAATGCTAGTGAGCTTCATAAAAGTCCTCGCGTGGTGTGGAGCGAGAGCTTGAAGAAATATCCAGTGTTCACATACCATCCTTGTCACTATGTCATAGCCTAAAATTACGAAGTACGTCATCAATACTCCTCAAATAAATTTAGAGTAACATTAATTCAACTTAGATTACAGATATATATAAATACAGGGATCAGATTACAAATATCCTATTAAAAATACGGGGTCATCTAGAAAATAAAGACCGTCTAGTTATACAAAATAAAACATTGCAAAGTTTATTGTAAAATGCCCTGAAGTTTCCTTCACTTCTCTACATAATCATTCCTTACACACTTCTTATATTTGTTAAAGAGCTTCAGAATTCCTATGTTATATTCTTCTACCGCCATTGCATTAAGCCAGGTACTCACTGCATTCTTTGACTTTTCATCACTTCCAAAACGGATACTACCTAAAAAATTCTTACCGTTATTTGTCAGGAAAACCATCTGTTCCCTCAATTTAAGCAATAAATGAACTTCGTTGAAATCTTTCAACAAGGTTCAGATTATCGGTCTATTTGAAAGCAGTGGGCACAAAACTTAATGAACTGACGTCAGAGTCACCTAGCTAGTATGATGGATATGACCCTCGGTCAGTAACCGAGTGTGCTCGGGTTCGAATCCTGAATAAGGCATGGATGTATTTTTTTCGGGAAAAGAAGTCGGACTTTCGCCTGAAATGGATTGCCGTCTTGAATGAAAAGCAGCGCATCCATTTTGTTATATGCTGGGATCATCATTTGTAATAAATGTCTATATTCTTCTGTTTGGATTGTATGTTTCTGTTCTTACACTTGTATTTGATATGCATCCCAGGATAAAAACACACGACAACAACAACTGATGTAGAACAGTATAGCATAGGAATTCTAAAGTTTGTAGACAAATATGGCAAATCTCTAAATGAGAAGGTCGTGAGTATATGCAGAGCAGCAAAAGAAGATTTAAGATTATAACATAATAGGTTTTTTTCCCGAATAAATTTTGTTTTGCATTTTATATGACTAAACGGTTTTTATAAAATTGCAGAGTTATCCTCGTACTTTACAGCCAATTTGAAAATAAATTGTAATCAACAGCTTTTTAACAAAGGAGTCAATTTAGTGATTTAAGAGAACATTCAATTTCAAAATATTTATTCACATTTATAAGAAATATCAAAAATATGATCAAAATATTTTGCAAGTTCAGGATAAGAGTAACTTAAATAGTATTACTAATATATTAAAAAGGTTAAGTGTTTTAAAAGAAAATCATGCATCATATAAAGAAAACCTTTAGAACATGCTCAGGATTTAGGATAGTTCATCAAGAGGACCTACTAGCAAATCTTTTAGCTAATTAAGATTTAGAATTAGCAATATTATGAATAAGCAGTGTTGAAGTTTTGTTAGGCTTTAACAAAAAGTATCGAAAACACGTTAAATTGATGGTTTTATAATTATATATATATATATATATAATGAACGTTCTGCTTTCGCTTTAAAGTATGATCTGATCATCAATAGAATGTGATAAATGTCAGTTTAAAGGCTGGCGTATGCTTTTGGTCACGACGTGCTTCACCTGCGAAATATAGTTCAAGGTCACACCGAAATATCTACAATGGACACAAACTATCCATCTTGCACTCTATAATTACCCCTTTAAGTTTCTGAAAATTTTCTGGTGATGCGATCATAAAGCTGTTGAATATTAATTCTCCCTTCCTCCCCTCTCCAGTCCGAAATGCAACAACTTCAAGGAGAAACAAACCCACAATCCAGGCAACAGGAAAACTTTCAACCTTCACAATGTCTCGAAGCACTAATATCAAAAAATACATCAGAGAACAAAAGAAGTTTTTTTTTGGAAAGGATAGCTGAAGAAAAGGTTACTCTCTTGAAGTGGTACTTTTCAAGTAAAGTTAGGTTTCTCAGGTGAAAATAAATAATGAAACGTTTTTGTTCCCCTGGCTATTTGAGAAGTGTTTAATGATCCAACTTCTAAAGTCGTTGATGTGATTATTGTAGTTGAATGATAGAGTCTATCAATAATGTGATATTGTTTGGTGTTGGGAAATTAATGACTTGGAAGGATATTACTCGTTTATTTGGATGAAGACGCTGACGCAATGGAATTGTGTTGCAAGCTGGTCCTTTGATATTCATGGGGTTTGTTAAATTCACTTATGCAAATTGGAACTTCAAATGTTTTTATTGAAAATAAATAGTACAATAGAGTTGCTATCCAGCGCTTGAAACTTTACAAGGACACTCAGTGTTCTTTGTATTTAGCATTAACCGTTATAATGGAAAGTTCAAGAGGTTATTAGTTAATTTTTTGGGGATTAAATCAGATGTTTAAAAGGAAGGTTGATTAAAGATTAAGGTATCCGACTACGTTTGAAACAGTGATTTTGCATAAGTGTATAAATGGATAATATTTATGATATTTAGTGTCACTTAGATTCGAAAATGTATATACAATTGTTTTAAGAATAGTATTACAATAAAAAATTATTTAAGTACAATATTTTGATAAAAAATGAGCATAGAATGACCCATTTTCAAAATATTCTCCTTTTGTGAAAAATGCTTCTATTATAATAATATTTCGCCTGAATATAGCTCAGACATCTGTACAGACTCAACTAGAATTTTTGAAATATATAACTTAGAAGTGGGTTTATATCCATTTTTAACGACAACATAGGGGAGAAATTTTAAGAAAAAAACGCCGATAATTATTTCAATGGGTTGTACCTCTGAAAATAATGTGAATTTTTCAAAAATCATAGCTGAGCCTTTGTACAGAGATCTGAGCTATATATAAGCAAAATATTATTGCAATAGAAGCATTTTTTATAAAAGGAGAGCATTTTGAAAGAAAGGTTATTCTCTAAGTGAATTTTCTGCCCAAATATTGTATTTAAATATTTTTTTTTCATAATATCCTTAAAACAATTTTATACATGTGTTCTAATCTAAGTGACACTAAATACCCTGAAAATTGTTCATTTATGCACATTTTTAAAATCACGGTTCCGAACGTAGTCGGATACCTTAAAATAATTTTATTTATTACATGTACTGAGATAATTTTATGGAAACTTTATAGTGTAAGTAAAGGTTTTGAGTTAAGTATTTTTTTTTCATGATTCCTGGAATTGTTTTCTCTCACTTTATTATTTATGACAGAAGTTCGCCAAATTTTTTGTCTCATAGACCCTTGCCCTGTTTTTCGCCTTTGGGTAGACCTCTTCTTATCTAAAATTAAATGTTTGTACTTTTATCAATTTCAGTATCTTTTGGACAGCGGGTATAGAGCTATTTACTTTAAAAGGTTTAAATTTTTAACTTTTGTGAAATATAGGGTTTAAAATTTAAGAAATACATGTTAATAAACTTTAAATTAAAATTTAATACATAAAATAATAGTTACATAAAACAACTGAGGAACAAACAAAAATGCATTAAATGGGAGGGATGAATCTGGAACTTCAACAACAAATTTTCACATTTGGCATCAATCTTGACGAGTTTAACCTTAAATCTCCTTGATTCCATAATTCAGGATAAATAAAAGGTATGTCTTTTTTACATCCCTTTGCTTTAAGATCTTCGTTTTAGTGCCTATTTCAATCAATTACTCCTGAAATATGGCATTTATTTTCTTCAATGTGACCATTTCATTCATTACATCCTGTGGTATTACCATAATCAAAGCATTCTCTCAATCCTAATTTTAAAATCTTAATAGAATACATTTAAATGTTGAACTTGGGTTAAAGCGTTATCTTCCTGGCGGGATTGTCTGTGACAAAATGAGAAGCTGGAAAGTTCACGACATCCAATACTATACTCTTTTAGCTTAATTCTGGCAAGAAATATTTAAATGATATAGTTCTTTTTTTAATTAGATATAACTGCAAATTAGCCTCACTAAATTTAGTATATAAATCTTTTAAATAGGTAAAATCTAGTTTCAACTTGATTACATTTTCTTTTAAAATTAAAGCCCCGATCTGGTTTAATGAGAGCCACTATACATCTTATGCCCCATTTACATCTTATGGACCGTTAAATTATTTTTTCACTGACGTAGACCCCTTTAACGTCATCATAGACTCCTGGAGGTGTATATAGACCACTTTGGGAATCACTGATTTAAAACATCATGGGAATAAAGGATTTTTTTTTTTTTTTTATAGTAGTATGATAATTAGTTTTATTGAAAACATTTTATGTTAAAAAAGTTAAGCTCTCCTAATTCTTTGAAGAGTAAAATTTAAAAAAATCAAAAAGACCAAAGTGGCACAGATATTTTATTTTTCGGAGAGAAACTGCTGACCTTACCGGGATGTTAACTTGAACCACTGGTCTATCGGTCTTTAGCATGCCTTAGATCAGTGGTCCTCAACCCCGGGCCGCGGGCATGTACCTGTTCACGGATCAAATGGTACCAGGCCACTCAAAGAGCATTAAAATTTGTATTTTATTTACGATCGATTTTGTGTAACTTTCCATGGAAATATTTTTTATATTTTATGTTAAATCGCTTGTGACGGGCTCACGCGTCTTTTCATTAACATGTCATTTAGATTATTTGGGGCCAGAATTATAATGGCTACTCTTTTCCAACCAAACCCAAGAAGTGAAGCGTGAAGGAAAGATGCAAATTAGGAAGCTTTTAAACATCAGAAGTTGGAGTAAGCGGTGCGGCAATTTGTGGAATGTTATAATAATCCGGGATTCAAGCGTGAAGAGGTTTTGGAAAGGTTAAGTGACAGCCAACAGAAGTTATACGTGATAGAGAGCCCTTAGGTCAAGATGCATACCATTGCCCTCCAGTACATCCGCAACTTCAAGCAGGATTAGATTGATCGTTAGACATTAAGGTAGGAGTGACTTTAATATTTGGATATGTGATAGTATTGGAATTGGGTTTAGGCGAGTTAGTTATCGATAGTGGTCCGTGTTGAATAGGCGTTTTCCTTTGGGCGTCCGGACTGTAAAAACAGTCCTCAATCTCATATCGTGAGAGTCTATAATGCTGGGCATGGCAAAAGTGGTGTTTTCCATTCTGCTGAGTGGCATGATGGTGATTGGTCGAACGGTGGAATCCGGGAGGAGTGGCTATGGTGCTTCATCTGGGTAGAAAGTTTTTGTGTTTTTTGGCTTGGCTGAGAGCTTAGAGGTTGCTCTCTGAAGTGGTCCGTGTTACGTTATTTTGGTATTATATATATATATATATATATTGTGTGTTTAGCCACCGTGGATTCTCTCACATATATTATTATTATGTAATCTGTTAGAAGTTTAAGTTTTAAGATCTTAATAAATTCATATTAAGATCATGGCAGCTTCTAGTTCTTCCTTTATTCCTACATCTCCAGCTCACGCTGATAATCACGGAGAAGGGCACCCGAGAGGGACGCCCTTACACGCTTTATATTCATTTTTTGGTGTAACTGTACTTATTCTGAGATCATATTTAAATACAATTAAATCAAATTTATCAAATCAAAATAATCCCAACCTCAGAGGACTGTGGTCAAATGTTGACCAGTCCACGGCGATAAAAGAGTTGGAGAACTTTGCTTTAGCTTCCTAATCTTTTTATCATAACGGACCGGTCAATGTTTGATAATTTTACCTTGGCTAACTGAGGGAAAGGGGATGTTGATTGTTTATATTTTACATTTTTTGATTTAATGCTTTTAATTTAATTGTATCTAAACATGCATTTCGAATAAAATACAGTTAGTTTCACCAAAAAATGAATATAAAGTGATTTAGCAAGGAATACATAAAGTGATATCCACAAAAAAGTCACACAAACTCGAGAGAAATACACCACAGTTAATAAAATGGAACTAATTTAATGCTCCTTGTGCCGTCCGGAACTATTTGATGCACAGACTACTGGTCCGTGGACCGGGGGTTGGGGACCACAGCCTTATAGGCCTGGTTGAAAAGAAATTCCTATTCGGGCCAGTCGCTAAGGGCTCTTATCGCTATTTTGCAAAAGAAGGGTCCGCTACAATTTATTTTTGAACAGAGTACAAAGTTGGTTTATACTTTATATTAATAATAGCATATATTAATTCAAAGTATAAACCTATTATCTATAATAGCATATTATAAAACATATTATATTAATAACAATAATTCAATTAAGTTTTTGTTTACCTCAGGGTATGAATCAAATAGTACCACAGTGCCAAATGGGCTTATGATTACGATATATCGAGGTGATTCAAAAAATATCCCCCCATATGTATATAGCATCAAAAACCGGTGAGACACTTTCAGCACCACCCTGCCTGAAAGAGTTAAGTGTTTCTATTAATTTTCTTAGTTCTGTTTAAAAATTGTCTGGAAAATCTAAGAAATTACTTATTGTACGTAATGTTCTTGCTCTTACATGCATCAAAAATTAAAATTTTTCTTCTTTTCCCTGTTTAATTATTTTATTTTAATTACTGTAAAATATATAACTTCTTTAAAATTAATATATACCTTTACAAAAAATGGTTGCATAAATAATCATAGTAAATAAGTTACAGAATTGGATAAGATGAATATATATCCCTTCCCCAATGGGGAGAGAGGCGTACTGTACTAAAAATTTGTACCGCTATGCTTGATACACACCAATATAAATACATTGATCTACTTATCGTTCTTACAGAATGTATTTGAAAATTTACATTGTTACTATCGGGTTTAATGTCATTTATATGTGTTTCAGTATTGTAAAAATCTATCATACACTAAAAGTAATTAACAGCAGTAAACAGTTATTTATAAATGGTAAACTTTCAATTTCTTTTTAGAAAAATACCGATACAAATAAAAACAACTGCAGTCAATTAACTCAAAAGTTATTGATGAACTTCTGACAATATCTTGAAGTTGTTGTGTATTGTTTTTTTCTTTCCTTTTTTCTAGATTCTTACACTCGTTCTGACGCTAACGAGCAATTCCTTTTCGAGCTTTACCTCCAGGACTATTTATCATTGCAAAGATATTAGCCACTTGGAAACTATACTCTCAATTTCGATTTGTAAAAAAAATAAGCTTCAGTAATAAGCTATCCTCCTACAGATTAGCCAGAGGTTAATTGTCTGTTTTAGAGTGACCATTAATAATAGAACGGAAAGCAAAGAAGGACATTTTGTACGAACTGCAATTCATCAACTCCAGAGAATTTCTGATGGTAGAAACAATTGAACACAGAGCTTGGGGTCATATATAGAACTCATTTATTTTATTTTTCTGGTAATTTTTTTATTGTTTGACACCGGACTGCATCTAATTATGTTCACACATACGCCCACCGCAGCATATTTCGCGTTCTTTTTTTCCCTTCTTGACATCACTATCAGTCATCGGAACATTATCTTTTGATACGTCTTTATACATACTATCACAGGTCAGATGCGCGTGGTAATGGGTTTAACATGTGGATTGCCTTATTTTTGTACTTCCTACTTAGACCAAATGTCGAGATATTAAAACCAGTTGTGGTTGGTTTTTATTATTATAAAAGTAATATTGGAGTCGGTCTAACAGATCTAAATTTGCGATTGTTTTGCGAATCTCTTTGGGTGTACTTCCAATTTATCACAAATAATTGGTATTTGAAAGTAATAAATGATTCCAATTGAGTCACTTCCTTATATTTAAATATACCGGTTTGATTACATGGCACATCCAACATGATTGGTCAAAGTGCTTTAGTTATTTTACTGAAAACGAAATTTTAAGAAAGACGTTTTAGTTTTAGAGTATATATGTAAGTAGCGTAGTCGAGGCCTATTCATGTTGGTTGCTTGTATGTAGATTTGCCGATGGTTATTTCTTCGTAAACAGAGAACTACTTCTTCTTTGGTTTTAATCTTCTTTTATTAATGGTTTCAGTACATGTGGAATAATTAACTAATATGGACGCACACAAACACATAGCAGAAGCAACACGCAGCAGCGACATTTTGCAGAGTGAACACAAAGACAAACAGAGATGAGTACAAATGACTTTTGCTTTTACACTGGCTGTGAAGATCACGTGACTCCTTTATAACAAGAGATATGATTGGTTAGAACGGGCGGAAACGAGTATTCTGATGCAATGCTACTTTTCGATTACGATTAAGATTAACGCGTTAGTCCTGAACCAAAGAATTAAAAGTTATTTAAAGAAGATTATTTAAAAGGGATTAATTAAAAAGATACTAGAGGGAATTATTACATGTATATGTATCCATTTTTAACTATAAATATTGTGAGCAAAATTATTTAAATATTCATCGCGTAAAATAATAGAGGCCAATGCAAAATAAATACGAAAATGAATTCTCCGAATGGCATGAGTGAGTCGTTAAATCTGTTGAGGCTCAAACGTCCTCCTGTTGGAGGGGGTGGAAATTAGGAGAGGAGGAGCACCTCAGGTATCGTTCTCGTCGCTTAACCATGGCTCAAAATTACGAGGTCCGTCGCCAAAAGCCTTGGAGTAGCTAAAGAGTGCGACAGGATTTTTTTTTAAATATTCACTCACTTACTTGTTCTAAGAAACTAATTGTAGCGTCTGCATGTGATGAAGCATTAACCTTCTTTTTTTTATTTTTTTATTTAGGTTTACAGAAAAAGGTAGAGTTTTGTTCCTCCATTTGATTCATCATCTCCTCATTTTCGGCCTTCTGATTGAAAGTAATTTTTAAAATAAACCAATGTTTCATAAGTGCGTTGTTTTATTATTTTTTATATTTTTTCTCTCTTTTTCTTTAATTAGTAATGTCAACATTTATCAGGAATTCTTAACTACAAAATGCAAAGAATACCGTATAGAAATGAATACTTCGTTTATATATTTTATTGTATACTCTAAAAATCATATCGGTATAATTTACAGATCTCATCTTAATAACCAATAAAAATATTATACTCATAGAAACTATTGAATTGTTTTCATTAAAATGACTTTGTTTGATAAAGATCAAGATATCAATGTGCAAATGCAGTGATCTTATAAAGTAACGATTCGGAATAATAATATAATAGGATTAAAAAGGAGTAATTATAGTTAAATTTGTAGAGTAAATTTTTAATGGAGTACTATTTCGGGCTTTTTTTTAGCATTTCTTGAAATGTAATGAAAAATTTGAAACATTTTGAATTATTTTTAAAAAAATTGCTAAAAATATAATCTAAATTACATTTTTTTCCATTTTTTTCTTTTAAAAATTTCTTCTTTCTTTATAAGCGTAACAACCTGTTACAGGTCTTGGCTGCCTCCACAGCTGGCTTCTTCCAATAAACCCAATAATATTACAGTTTTGTTTTGAGTTTGTTTTGTGTTTTATATTTAATTAAAATTCTGAAGTAAAATATATTTTGATTTATATTCAAAAATATTTAAAACTGTCCCAGTTTACTACTTTGAACTTGTTACAATTATTTCCAAAATATTTCAAAATATATGTTCTCTCCTATATCTTTAAAATATAATCTAATTAATTTTTAGTAGTGTTCTGGCAAGGTGCCTCTTTCTTTATTTAATATTTGACTTTTTAACCTTTAGCATTAATTTCCCATACTCAAATAGTAGAAAATATAACGTATAATGTAGCCCCATCTAAAATGAATTTCGAGCTTCATTTTTTTTAATTTAACAATATCTAAAACCCCCAGCATAATGAAATTCAAGCAGCAGTAAAAATTTCCTTATGCTCATCTATAATTGCAATTTACTCCCAACTATAAAAAATATCTTACCCAATCGAGAGAGAGAGAGAGAGATCAATAAGATAATATACGAAATAAATCAAAACGAAAGATTCTTTTTTATGTCTCCGTAAGGGTGGCAGTTGAACTTTGGGTAATCAGATAAGATTTTACAACATCGAAATCCCACAAAATGTGTCATCCATTTAAACACCCCGTGATCGCTCATTTCTGTTTTTGTTTACCAAAGCAACTCTCCAAGCTTCACTTTTCGGAGTTCTTTGTATTCACCTGCGAACTCTTTTATCTCAGTGGTGTTGATAAATAGCAGAAGATGCGGCAGAAATGCGAACCCTGCTGCGATGACGATGCAAATTGTCACTTGTTTGAATATCGGGTTAGATAAGTGAGTTTCTTTCAAATGACCTTTGTCTTTATCACAGACAAGGAGAGCTTCCGAACTTGTGTAACTCCTAATGCGTTTCCCTATTTCAGGTAAGATGTCACGCAGAAGCCATGATCTTCATGTCAAATGAACAGGCCCTTTTGACTTTCTGGTAGTCTAAACATCAATTCAAATAAATAGAGTTTGAAAAAAATAAGCATTAAGAAGCCATACGTTTGCATTTGTATATTCTGTGTTGTAGAAAAGTAAATATGATGTTGAATTAAATGTTTTTTTTATACATAGAAGAGCTTTGTTTTATTAAAAGAACTGTTGTAAAACACAAGTAAAATTTGCACTCTTTCTGTATCTTTATTTATTTATGTCTTTTGGTGTCTTGTTTAAATTAAGTTGTTTGGTGGTTTAAGTGATTTAAAAAAGTTTTTGATTCCAAAAGTTTAGTGTTTTTAACATAATTTTTAGAAAATATTGAGAGAAACAACAACAGCAACAAAAGAGCCTTCTCAAACTGCAAACGGTTTGCAAAGCTCCTTGTTTTGTGTGTATGTGTATAAAACTTATTAATCTTATTATTGTTTTATAATTTTCTAAGAGACATTGCCATTTCATTATATATTGGTATTGATTTAAGTTTAGTTGATTGGTATTGATTGCTCGAATTGCATCACATATGTAATCTGTATTAAAAGTACGATAATCATTGAGAGGGAGATGAATTAAGAAACTTGTTCTTGTTACTAATGCCACCTGATTGGCTACGGCCAGATTGAGGCCCACGAAATTCATCATGGCAAAGGGCTAGCTAAGTAATGCCTGTCGTTAGCCGTAGCACCATACAGGCGATAGAACAATTTAGCCCATTTTCCGCTCCAATTTTGAGGGAGGACAACCAGGAGGTGGTCAAGGGCCTTTCACCTCTCTTCCTCCAAACATACGAGTAGGCTTGCGGATCGACGTCTATTTAGAGTACCCCAATGCCGCGAGCGCACTATACATTTACAAACATCCATACCTTCTCCGGGATTCAAACCCAGGCCCTACGGCTAAGCGGTAAGCATCGCTAACCACTTACCGGATGGGCGACATTATAAAAATATCATTAAGAAACTTTACAATCTTACAGAGCAGTGATCGCCAGCCTTTAGAATTCCATAAACCATTGAATGTATACCACTGACCACTATAGTGCAGACCACTATAGCTTTATTGTACACTTATTAACATCTCTATTTACATTTCCATATCACTGAAAAAGAATTTCACGAAAAATAAGAACTAATCGACAACGCGAAGCAATATCATTAAACCGAAGTGCTACCACGGTTGTTAGCTCTCCCTTTCAAACATCGCATATCGTTACGTTTGTAAACGTAATTGAAAAGTCGCTTAGTTTAGGAAGAATTACACTAAAAGTAGTGACTAAATTTTTTTAAAAGTATTATCCATATTGCATAATATGCTACTCATAGTTTCTTAATTTGAATCTTCATAAAAAGTATAAATAAAGTCTCAATTTTTCATCGCACTATCAAAAATTTTCCACGGATCACCGGTTGGAGACAACTGTTATGTATATATATAGAGAGAGATGAGAGGATAGGGAGGGGAATAGAAAGAACATTTGAAGATCACAGAGGAAAAAAATATCAAATCACAAAAAAAAAATGTAGGAAATAAAGCAAAAAAGTATAATGAAACAAAAATAAAATAAGAATGGATCTTAACAGGTTCATATGAAATTTTGGCACCAAACTCCCGAGATCTAAAAAACAAAAGAGCCAATAGGTAAAACTTCAAAATAAATGAAAAACATTTAATCAAATGAATATTTAAAAATATCTGAGTATTAAAGAAATAATGCATAAAACTTGCGGATACAAAACAACTTAAATAAATGAGATCCATAAAATGAGTGTAAAGTTATCAGCAACAGCAACTAACTGAAGTGTAAGTAACAAGGGGGGTCCGAGGTCGAAAGTTCACCATTCTTGTACTATGCTCCTTTTTAATTTTGTCGATTTTCGGGAACAAAACACAGTAAAAGCTAATTATTGAATAAATAATTAGCATTAATTAATAAAATTAATCATTAATAACAAATACTTAAGTAAATTTTGCGTACTATATACACAGAATTATAATCAATCAGAAAAAAAATCAAGGGCTTTGGGGGTCCAGACCCCCAGCCCCCCTTGTGTGCGCCACTGCCAGAATGTCATAAAAATGCGAGCTGATCGTACCTGGTTTGTTTATTGGTTGGTTTTATTCAGTGGATACGTAGAACAACAGCTTTTTTAATGTTTATCGTAAAGGTTACGTCTCGGTGTTTTCGTCTATGTTTCCTTAAAATGTAACCTCTTTCATGAAAGTGTAGCCGAGGGTAGCCTAATGGTCAAGAAAAAGGACTCGTGATCAGAATGTCATGAATTTGCTGGTACCGCTGAAGATCCACCGTGCAAAGGGGGCCGATGCACGTTAAATATTGTGAGGCTCAAACATCCTCACAATATTTAACGTTGGTATGGTGTGGAAGTTAGGAAAGAGAGGTGCCAGCTCAGGTTTCATTTTCGTCACTTGACCATGGTTCAAAATTTCAAGGTCTGTCGCTAAAAGCCCTCGAGTAGTTGTGAATAGTGTGACGTTAATAGTCACTCACTCCAATGTAAGTAGTTTTCCCATGCCATTGGTCGGGTTAAATTTTTAAATTTGCGTTGCTGTTTCTAATGCCACCTGTCTAACGGTATCAGATCGAGCCCCATGAAATTCATCAAGCAAAGGGCTAGAGATTTATGCCTGTCATTAGTCATAGCTTTGAGCACCAAACAAGTGAAAGTAAGATTTGGTTTAGTTTCACCCCAATTTTGAGTCGGAACACTTTGGGGGTGATCAGGACCCCTCATCTCTCTTCCACCAACCTCATGAGAAGATTTGCGGCTCGACGACTATTTAGAGTACCCCCTGCCACAAAGGCACTATAAATTTGCAAACACCCATGCATCCCTCCGGGATTCGAACCCAGACCCAGCGGCACAACAGTCAGGGTCTCTAACCACTATACACATACACTTTAAATTTGTAAGTGTATTGAGTGTTTTAAAATGTGTGTTAAAACGAGTAAACAATGAGAAAAGTAGTCATAATCCACTAACTAGCTGACTTTGGGATTTTATTATGTTTGGAATTTGGTAAAGCACACACACACACTCTTATATATGGTTGAATTAGTGTTCATTAACTTCCCAATATGAAGCTACACAATATCTATTAGGCAGCGGACTTCGTAATTTTTAACCAAGATCAAATGATAAGGGTGACTAACACCTGAGTTGTAACTCCCATCTCTAAGATATCACATCACGTCAGTAGGAGAATTTTGAGCCTTGATAGATTTATAGCCAGCATCAGCCCCTATACACAGAGGGTTTTCAGTTTCGCTAGGCCTTCAATCAATGACACGCCTGCCAAGAGCTCTTGATCACAACCATTATTCTACCAAGACCTCAATGTATTTGAACTGATGTACTGATGGTGGTTATAGTTTAAAAAGATCTACTAAGGAAGAAAATAACAATCTTAGGAAACTTAAGATTGAAGTATTAGTATATTAGTATTTTCTTGGCAGCCATTCTCTCTCTCTCACACACACCAACCATGAAAGTTCTCAGTGAATTTGAAAACATACAAAAATATGTTATCGTTATATGATATTACACTTTTATTTGACAGGCCTATCAAGATCAAAGTGGAGCTAGATTCTACTCCGGAAGAATGCTCCTCCGTGGGAAGCAGAGTTTAAATAAAGTCGTAAGACACCAACGGTCGATTAAATTAAATAATTGTGCGCAAGAAATGAGGGAAAAAGTGCCCAAAATTTTATTGAAGCCCACAAATATCTTTTATTTTATAGTGTATTTCAGTGTTACTCAAACTGTAAGCTGCACCACCCTAGAGGAGCGGGATAGCTCTACGAGAGGGGCATATCGAAAAATCAAAAATAAAGGAATTAAAATGTTACAAATTTACTGAAAGGAAGCAAAACAAAATATACATTTGCACATAATAAAAAATAAAATACACATTTACACTGACACAATATACTTACAAATGTACCAGTACTGCACAATGTACTTCATAATTAATCTCACAATATTTAATTAAGAACATGCTTAATAATTACTAGGGATTAACATAGGCTTGTCATACGCAAAATTTAATACTTATCTTGATAATTTGTACGGTTTATGATTAAAATGGTATTGTAGCTTTAACGTCAGAGTGTATTATTATTGCATTCAATACATTGTTCTTGTGTGAAGGGGGAGTGTGATGAAAATTATGATTGAAAATTGGGTCGTAAAAATTGAAAGTTTGAGAAGCATTGGTGTATTTGTATTTCATACACTCAGTAGTAACTCATTGCCAAATATAAAATAAAATAACAGCGTTCTCATTGTAACCAAAATGCCACAACCATTTTGATCTTTCTTTCGACTTGCCAGTGTAATAAAAGTCAGCTAACACCCTACCCCATGTGCAACAATGTATACAATTCACTAGGAGGCATTTCACAGCCCACTTTTTTAACCTAAGACTTTACCTGTGAACTTTTAGTTTAGTTTCGATGTCGAGTGATGCAGAAGGCGTGGTCGATAGCTGACTGGTCAGTGAAGGAATAACAAAAGATTAAAAACCTGCGTAGTTAAGTAAAAAGTTCTTAGGCCATCACGAAATGTCCCTGACATTTTAAAAGACTTCTGGTGGGGAAGTAGTCTGGGGGAGCGAGAAATTATTTCACCGACATCCGAATATCAGATGAGGATTATTGATTGACTTTTCGGGTCTATTGCAAATGGATGTTTGACAGCCCCCGAGAACAAATAGCCGCGTAATTACAATAGACGGAAAAAGGTTTTAATCTCGCGCATTCCATGTGACGGCTTCAGGAAACCTCCTTAAATATAGCGAATAGTTTCCTTTTGTTTTAAATTCTTCACCTTGATGTCTATATTTTCTCTACTGAAACATTTACATATATACCCGTGTGAGCTTAGGAGGTGAGCTTCTAATTATCGCCTTTACCAATAAAACGTGATTTAAATCTAAACTACTTCATTTCAGGGAATTCGTCACGTTTTTACGTGAGTGAAACCCGAAGCTTCTAAATCGTGAGAATTTAACGAAATGTCCTTGTTGACTGTTCGATAGAAGGTTGAGAAAAAAAATAGCTACTTGAAGAATAGTTTCGGAGGCTGAGAATAAAAAGTAATGATGAGAGTAATGAAGCAGAAATATCCGAACAGAATTATTCACGCAAAATAAATAACAATATTTATTGGTTAAGAATGAATCTTTCACGCTACAAGAATGAATCAATAGCTTGGGTACTTCAAGGCTGCGAAAATCGTGAGAAAGCGGCTACAAACAATTGAGTATTCATCGAATTTTTTGACGCTTTGAAGTTTACGACAGCAAAAAATGCGCCGCAAAGTTACACTGCCTTGATTAACGCTTTCTAAAAAAGGTAACGTTTCAACTCAAATATTCACGTTTGTGGTTATTTTGAAAGAATGATTACTGTTTTTATAAACTTGACTTCAAAAATAAACTGTCTGTAATTACGAAGGTTTTTCAGGGTTATTTTTTCTCACTTAATCATTTTAAACCGTTGTTCTGTGGGAAGTGAAAGTCGTGAATGTCATTTGAGGGTTTTTTCAAATATTTTGTCGTCAAATTATTATTTTACTTCATAGTATTATAGTCTAAGCAATTAGTGCAAAATACCATGAAATATTTAACTACTGATTTACTTAACTGCGTCATAATTAAATACCTGAGAATGAGAGAGAGAGAGAAGTTTATATACAGTATGATATTCAAGGTTATTACTCTAAAAGACTTTAAGGTATGTTGTAGGAAAAACTATTAAATAATTTAAAGTTTCCTCCCCATTGCAGTTTTGACATACACCTTTTAGTAAACAGAATTTTAATTTGGCAATCATTCGAAAGATTCAATAATTATTAGGAGATAAAGATATATTGCAAAACCCGAGATTCCATGCCTACTTCCAACCAAGGAATACAAAAGCAAAAGGGAATGACGATAAAAGAAAGTTTTTAAAAAGGACAATTGTATGTTTAAAGTTATATTGAAATATTGATTAGACTAATTGTTTAAATAAGAAAACATTCAAATAAATTTATTTTTTTAACCCTTAACTTTGCAATTTTTTAAATTTCTATGAAAAAATTATATCAGCTAGTTCTCAAGGAATAATAAAAGTGAAAAATATGAACAAAAAATTAAGCAGTTTTAAATTGAATTTCAGTCATTTTTTTTGTTTGTCGCAGAAATGCAACATTGCGCATAGTGCTGTAAATTACAAAACTTTTTTATATGAGAATTTTATTATTCGTCATAAAATGTTTAAATTTCTCTTACCTGGTAATTTATTTCGCCAATAAACAAGAGGAAGCATAAAATGTAATGGATTCTTTTTATAGCAAAAATAC
Organism: Trichonephila clavipes; assembly: GCA_019973935.1. Taxonomy (NCBI): domain Eukaryota; kingdom Metazoa; phylum Arthropoda; class Arachnida; order Araneae; family Nephilidae; genus Trichonephila; species Trichonephila clavipes. The sequence goes on from BMAU01015471.1 coordinate 364,655, forward strand.
AGCTCTTGAGGCGTCAGAGATTTTCATAATTGTTGTGATTTCTGGAAAAAATGTACTTCCATCTAGTGACAAAATTAGCATGTATTTCGTTGCAGAAATCTTTTTTTTTCAGATAAGTGATTTGTTGGTAATTAAAAAAATTTTTGAGACTGTTAAATTAAAATAGATCATATGTTGCAGAAATGCAACACTGCGAAGTTAAGGGTTAATTCACTAATACGGTTTTTAGACCTTGGAACATAAATTATCTTCTTTTAATTTATAGAAACCTTTCTTTGTTACTATTTCAGTTTTACATGTTAGAAGTTGATATATGTATATATGTTGGATCTAAAAAATTTTCTCCCTTTCTATACAGTAATACCCGAACTTACGAGTGACTGATGTGGTGGGATTGAGTGATAACCACATACGTCGATTTCGCCTAAGTTGGGGTATAATTTCGCATATAAATACATATAACTTATTTTTATTTGGGCTCGCAGACGAAAGAAAATAATACTTTATATATATAGAAAAAATATGTTTAATAAAATCTCAGATAACACAAATACACAAGTCGAAAATGATGAAATAGAAAGTTTCATAAAATCTAACAAAGTAGTTTGCCAGCTCAAGGATTTTTTTTTTTTTCAATCACAAAATTTCCTCGTGGCAAATAATTTTTTATTTCTTCTTTTGTTGAAAAAAATACGCTCTTCATTGCAGTCTACATTTTCTAAAATTTGTAACTTTTTCTATTAAACTAAAGTATTTTGCCAAATTCCCAATTATCTCATTCGATCTTCTGATTGAACTGCGTCTAAAGACTCAAGTTCTTTAGTGTCTTGCTCTTGCTCATTCATTTCTATGAGATCATAAATTATCAGCTCCTGATTGTTGGAATCCAGCAGTTCTTAAACATCATCCCTATCCATTTTTATACTTTTATGTCTTTCAAGATCGACAACTTCTTCAATCACATTACCAGTTTTACCAAGTTTACCATTTCTTTTTTCTGAAACAGAAGACGAATCGACTTGACGAATTTACTTGATGTGTAACTTGAAATTAAGTATAATTTAAACAAACAAATCTGAATACTTAATGTTCCTATTTTCCTCATTATTGAAAGAAAATACAGTTTTAAAAGATTTTCATGTAATTTTGCACAAATCATACAAGAATTTCCAAGGCAGAAAAAACTTTGTGTAAAAACATGGAAATTTTCTCTACTGTTGCCGTATTAGTGTTTATACGAAGTAATTATACATGGCATCATGCTGGTAAAATGAGGAAGTACATTTTTACTAAATTTAGTATATGGATTATACATGAGATGTGCTCAGAAATTAAAAAAAGTTAAAAATGTATTAAATAGGAGTGCTTTTCGTAAGAAAACGGTGAATTTTACAACAAAAAATAACCATCCCGGAATGCATAAAACATTTTTAACAATTCTAAAGACGATTTGAAATAAAGAAATATAAAAGCAAGATAAGTATGACATTCAACAGTTTTGGGAGGGGCAAACCCCCAAAAGTGTGTGATTTCTGGTCATAGCCCATTTAAAGATTTTGCTTTATAAAGGAAGTATTGCGACGTTGGCTGACTTGTAGCAGCTTCATCGCTTTTATATGCGAAACCTCAATTACGACATATTGTTGAGCACACTGTATACCACCTTGAAAGCTTACAGATGCAAGATGGCAACCATACTGAGCAAATTTAATTACATCATAATAAACATAATTAATAATTACTCAACAGGTGACAGTTGTTCATAATCTCTGTCTGTTCCTTCTACAAAGAACTTATTTTTCGATCAACCCAGTCGTACTGCAATTAATTTCCCTGCTTGCATTTAAAATGGTTTAAAAATATGGCAATAAACCCCAGTCAAGAATATATTCGATTTGTTCATGCAATACATGTGGTCATTTCAATTGTTAAATTTGGTTTTTTTCTATTCCTAATATAATACTAATTCTATTATTAATTCCTACTATTCAATTACTACTATATATATATATATATTGTCTGGTTTATCATCCACGTGTTTTAGGAATATGCTTAACTTTTCAACATAATTAAATCTACAGATTTGTTGTGTTTTGAGTCTGAATTTAATCAATGAATAAATAGTAACAAAAAATAGTCCAACACCTTATAGAAAGTTAATAAAATACTTTTTATTCATCCACTCCAGCTCAAATACAATTTTTAAAAATGGAAAATTACATTAATTAAATTTAATCAAGAATAAAATCAAAAAATAGCTTAAAAATCTTTCAATCTTTTCACTTAATGTTGTGATTCTATCATATGTATATACATATTTATATTAATTGTAACCATTTAATAAAAAGTAACTAAAATAAAAAATTTCTTTGTTTTAACCTAAGTAGGACTTGACGTAATTTTTTTATATTACTTGTTTCCTGTAAAGTGAGTGGACATTTTTACATTTTTTCTTTTTTTCAATTCCTAAAGCGTTTGAGTGTATAGTTCTTATACCAAATTTGGTGCCAATCCACTCACCTGTTTTAGATAAAGAATAATATTTATAAGAGATGTATAATTAAAACTTTCCTATGTAATGCATCTTTTAAATTTCATAAAATATGTATATATACGCATATATACTCAATCAATCAACTAATATCCTTCAGTTGCTCAAAGACATTTTTCTGATTAGTGTATTGATTTTGAATATCAATGGTTTATAAAAAGATCAATCTCTCTTCTAATCCTATTTTACAAAGTTTGAAGCTAACATCCAAAATAAAAAAATATAGGCATTTATAAAAAAGCTTAATATATTTAGATGAGATTACTGTTGATTGATTGATTTAATATTAACGTCGCACTGTCCAGCTACACGAGGGCTTTTGGCGACGGACCACGTAATTTTGAACCATGGTCAAGTGACGTGGACGACACCTGAGCTGGCACCCCCCTCTCCTAACTACCACACCACATCAACGGGAGGACGTTTCAGCTCTCGACAGATTTAACGTGCATCGCTGCCCTACACGGCGGGTCTTTAGTGGTACTGGGCTCGAACCCGTGACAAAGCAAGCCACGGTCCTATACCTATACCACTCGGCTACCGCGGCCACATGAGATTACTGTATTCCGCTCATTGGTGTGCAATGGTCCATATTTAGGATTCGAAGAAATAGATTTCTAATGTTAATAAATTATTTTAGTTGTGTTTTACAATATTACAAATCAATAACGCAGAACTCAACATACATATATTCAAAATACGGAATATTCGAGGGGAATATTCGAGTGTTCACTTTTGGATTATAAAAACATTTTAAATATTAGAAAAAATTCCATGGCACGGAAGAATGCTTATGAGATGGAAATCTTTACACACGATTCCAGTTTAACTCGACACAATTATATCTAAAAATTACTGACGTATGATCTAAGGTTTGACAGTTCAACCAATGTTTGAATACAGAGCATCATTAATGGTTTTCTCGTTCTTATCTTCATGATAAACTATGTTACATAATTTGCTAAATCTTGTTTCTTTAAGCCACGCGTGTTGATCGTTGTCTGTAATGTTTTGAATTATAGGCTATTATTATAGATAAAGAGATATATATTAGCTAAAGAGTTTTGATCCAGAAATTTAAGGTTTCGAAAGAGAAATCCTATTTTATTGTAGTGTTAAATTTTTTTTATATTTGAACAAAAAATCAGATTAATCAATAGTTTTGCGTTTGGATTTTCAAAAAAAAAAAATGATGTAATTTTTCCGATAAAAGTTGAACGTAATCGATGAAAAAGAAATATATAATAAGGTAGATATAAAAGCTTTTATATATATATATATATGTTACCGTTCAAGTGTATATATCAGTTATTTCGTAGAATAACTAGGTATTTCATGAAATAACTAGACAGTTAACAGTTAAAGTATATAATGGATGAAAAATTTCATACTTTACCTAGTTGTTCTATGAAATAATTAAGAATAGACCATTAAAGTGAAAACTAAACAATTTCAAAGATATTTTATAAATGAATTGATCATAAATAGCTAAAACCTCTCGAAAAATACATTTTATCCCTTTTGCGGTTGAATAATTGATAAATAATAAGGGAAAGCAGATGATATAATTTATTATTACTCATATTGATAACATTAATTAAACAGAAAGGGGAACAAAGAACATGTTGCCAAAATGGATTATATTTAAATATTATCAACAAAAATACATGCCGAGAATAAAAACTGTTGCTTCATAAAAACATTGGGTAAACTTTTTAAAACAAAAATGTAAGAGAAAATTAATTTAAATTTTATGAGATACCTTTATTTTACTTTTCATTATTTATTAAAGGAAGGATTACTGTGATGACACTTTGAATTGCCTCGCTTATTAATTTTAGAAACAAGCACTCTTTTTACTGTTATACATTTTTTTTTTACACGAGCACTTTTTAAATCCTTGTTCAGTACCTCAACTTTGAACTTTTGCAACAGATCGAATCATTGTGTCAATATTTGGAGATTCTTCAATGGAAATTAATTACTGAATTACCGATATATACTGAACTGATATCTAGAGTACAATTGTTTCAACTCGCTTTTATAATTTTCAGCTATCTCTAGTTCCTAGTCGGAAAAATCCTTCCCTAAGCAGCTGGAATCGTTTCAAAGAAGAGTGCCGTATTTCATACTTTAGTGATCAAGTAATCGTTATTCTATAGAATACATAGTTAAATCGTAGAATTCAATAATTTATATATATTAACTGACTTGTAAACAAGTTATTTCATGAAATACCGGATTTCACACTTTAACGTTAACATATTTATATATATATATATATATATATATATATATATATATATATATATATGTATGTGTGTATGTATGTGTGTGTGTGTGTGTGTGTACGGATGAATATAAAATACAATGTTTTTATAAAAGCATATGTTAAAAAAAATAATTTTATCTTTTATTAGAATTTCTTTTTTTCTAATATAAAGGTTGTTTTAGAATTTAATTTTGAAACATTCTCCTGAATTTTTTTCTTCTTTTCACTGAATTTAGTCCTGTCAATAATACGATTTAACGTTCGATGATTCATCAGATATTTTGAGATGTTTTCATGAAAATATCTTTTTAAATTTGAAAAAATTCTTTACCTTCTTTTTTACTTCTGAACATTTTTAAAATTAATAATACTTGTACTTTCCAGTGAAATTTTATTTTTAACAATCTGTAACTATCTACACAACACTATTCATTTTTAAAAAATTTTTTATTAGATTAATGAGAGTCTCAAGAGAAAAATATATTCAATTTTCGCTTGATTATTGTTCCAAGTAAAAAATATTAGATTCTTTTCTAAGCATATTATCTTAAAAATTCACTGTTCTTTCCGTGTTAAAGATTTTTCAAACTAAACTTTTATGCAAATTCGTTTCTTTTCTTTTTTTAAAAAACTAAATTATGTATGCATTCATTGTTATTGTTTTTTTAAATCTATACAACGGCAAATACTTGTATCTGAATCTCATTCACTCCTTCAGTCATTTGTCTCTACGAGTTTATCTAAAAGGAATTTTATATACAATTATCAGTCTCATAAATTTTCAAATTTCAGATACAATTTCCCCGCCTGGTTTTTATTTGGAAACTTAAATATAGTTTGATGGTTAATTTTCTATTGAAGATTCCTTTGTATTATTTACGAAAAATTAAATTAAAATAAACAATTAGCCGGCAGTCAAAATTTTTTCTTTTAATTATTAAATAGTCAAATAATTCTCCGTTTTTGGTAGTAGAGGGGATCTAAACATGTTGTGTGTTTGCTTTTTGTTAACTTTTGTAAGTTTATATGGATTAAAACAATTTATATATATATATATATATATATATATATATATATATATATATATATATATATATAGATGGTATAATTTATCCTACTTTACAGTTTTGATGCATTTTTAGTATAGGAGAATCTTAAATTTTTCTATGAATTTTTCAAGATGAAAACGCTTTGGGAAATTACATTCAACATTTTCAGGCCTTAATATTAAAGGCTCATAATACAAAACAACAGAAATAATGCGTTGTTATAGCATTGTCTAGAATAATTAATATAATAAAAATATTTTTATATTTAGTGATAAATTTTCTGTTTGTCAGATATTTTTATGTTGGATCAGTGAAATGGACATCGATCAGTTTTGAAATTTTTTAATTTTAGGGTATTAAGATCATTATTTTATTTTATTAAAAAAACATTTACTTAGAATTTTTTTAAAGACTACACTTTTGGGACGCAATATTACTGCTAATATTATTTCTTTTTCTCAAAATCTCACAAAGGGAAAAATTAACAGCATAACTTAAGAATCACGAAAATTTTCTATTAATTTTTCCTTAACTCTCCTTTAAAAAAAGCAGTAATTTTTTCTTAAAAAAATCGATCTGCGTTATCAACAATGTTTTAACGGGATCAAAATTAAACATACGAATGCAAGGAAACATGAAAAGAAAAGTTTTTGTTTTCTTTTTCGAGTCAATTTGTTTTTTTACCTCAGGTTATTCAAATAAAATTATCATAATTATTATTTCCTCTGGCACCTATATAAAATTTATTAGTTTTATATTTTTTATGCCAGTACATTGGAAAATTTATATATTTTTATCATTTTGATAAAAGCACATATTTTCATAAGGACACGCAAGAAAACATTTCGTACTTCTTAGAACTTTTGTATACACGGACCACATGCATTTTAAAACCTCCAATCAAGAAAATAGCACACATTTCCAATGCCAGAAATACAGTATCACACATAAATAACTTCAACATATTCCTACTGCATCACCTGTAGCAATTTTCCAAAGTGGTGCATCAAGATATCAATTTGAATCGGAATATTCTTTTTTTTTCTCATCCACAACGAGTATAAAACTTATCTCTAAAAATATCCATATAAAAAAAAACTACCTCCATTCCATCAAGGCCCCCATATCAGCCGTAATCGATTATTAAAAAAGCGCATCTCCCAATTTTCATTACAATAAGTAAAGAATTTATTAGTTTGGCCGACGATAGCTAAGTTACCACGAGCCAAGCAGGGAAAAGGGGCTTATGAAAATGCGTTTAAAATGAGACTCTTGGGAATAACGGTTAGACAGATCTCCGTTATTGTGGATGATAGATGGACAACGGTGTCACTTATTTTAGCGTTTAATTTTACCTCGTCGAATTCTGGTAATGTTTTAATAACAACGGCTGGTTCCGTGCTATGGCCTGCTGTCGGTACATTTCGTTTCGTTTTTAGTCTTGTGAAGTACTAGCTTGTAGCGAAGTTAATAGATGACAGGTAAAAAGAATGGCATTGAGAATAGTTAAAATGTAATGAATTAAAACAAAACTTGTGACTGTTTTTTGTTTTATTATTTAGGTTTTAATGATCTAAAATTGAAGGTTATTTTGGTTCTTCACAGAGATTTTTTTTCTTTCAGAATGGCCTAAAGATTATATTAGTAATTATTTTACGTAATTCCATTTCAAATGAAGTATTGTTCTTATTCCAAAATAAAAGATGTTCTTTTTAAAAAAAAATGGTAATTATTCATTAATAATCGCTCGCTGTTAATATTGAAACATAACATAAAATTGCTGAGTACAGTTATGCAAGCGATTTTATGCTTTTGTGGATGTATCATTTTTTATTTATTTAAGGTTTGAAAAATAGCAGTTTAGTTTTTTAAAAATTTTATCAGAGTAATTCATAAGGACGTACAACGCGTAATTATAAGATAAAAAATAAAAACCAAAATTTATTCGGGCGCATTCTACGCGGCATGCAAAAATGATAGCTTTAAAAATAAAGAAAAAGATGAGTATAAAAAAGTACATTTATATATATATATATATATATATATATATATATATATATATATATATATATATATATATATATATACCATTAATTTAGAAGAAATGACATGCTTTATGAATTTCCATTATTGGATAAATGAAAAGTTTCTCAAATTCGTTTCTCATTATATCTTCAGGCACATTATCGAATTCGTTTTCTTCTTTATCTCAACACTGTTTTTTTCAATCCGATCCATAACTATATAACCTTCTTCCGTTAAATCTAGATTGTTAGACATCCTTCATTTTTTACAAGATTTTGTTATTAATTTCAGATTTAATTTTATATTCAATGTTTTTATTGCCCACTCACATACTTTTTCTAGATTTCAAAAGATAAGAGCATTGCTTATCCACATATGAAGTTTCTTTGCAATAAGAAGTGAATGTAACACGGTAAATATACCTAACCTAAAAAAATTGGCGGTTGAAAATATAGGTACGCGTCAACGGTATAGTGCTCGTAATAAGGCTGAATATACGCTATTTTTTTTAGCTATGACATGTATTTTTAATTTGATAGCAACTCCTGTAAACTTAAAAGATAAAAAATATTTGTATTATTTTGTAAAGAAAACTTTTTTTTTTCACTTTATGTTCGTTTCATGTTTTTCGTTTAATGCTTTTTCACATTCATTACTTTTATGTTTGAGCAGTGCGTATTTTTCAGAGTATACATTTTCTCTTAAATTATATACTTAATCCGAAAATCTTAAAATCTTAATTTAGAAACAGGAAGCTGAATCCGTGAAGCTGAAATTATAATAAGCAAATTAAAATGTGCCGTAAATTTTAATCATTATTTATATTTGGGATAGATATTACTTTTTTCTTAATTACTCAATAAATTTTCAGCATTTATGCTCACTTTTCGAAAAATATTTGCTTTATTTCTTCTTCTTTTATTGGGGACTTTTAAGATGGAATTCTTTGAAGAATCGGGAGCAAAACTAGATGATCGAGGAGAAATTTTTTGTAGCTTAACTAAGGATACTTATTTGATATTTTTATATCAATAAATGTTTTCATCTATGGAAATATATGACTAATTATTTAAATAAGTTTAATATATATAATTAAAATCCTAAATTGTTGACTTATATATAAATTTGTAGTTTCATTTCAACTAAAAGATGGTTGTAGATCAAACAATTAAATCCAGTTTTAAGATATTTCAAGTTATTTTTATGTTATTGGGATATATTTATATGTATTAAAAACTTACATTTTACGATATCATGCTATTGAAAGAGAGACCATATCATTATTTTGTAACTTTTAATACATAGGAAATTTGATATTGTTTATGATTGCTTTCTAATATTTAAGTCATGTATAACATGCTTTATGATAAACTAGCTGGTATACCCATTCTTCGCTCGGGTGAAATGAAAAATTAAGCAATACAAATTGAAGGATAAAAAGTTTTTAATGAGTTAGTTTTATTTGAATTTCAAATAAAAAAAAAGACTTTTGCATATCTCAGCTGAACAAAAAATTATATTTGTTAAATTATAAGTCAGTAGGTCTAATAACTGATATATATATAAAGGATTTTTTTGTATTTATAACGCCCCTCCCTCGCAACATCCTTGTGGGTCGATTTCTGAAAACACCTTACTAAGCTGATCTCTGCTCAATAGAAGTAACATGTCAGAAATTTTGTGTAATGAATTCTTAAAATAATGTAAATAATTTATATTTGGATGTGTAAACGTTAATATTACTTTCTGTTGCATTTATTTTATGTTAAAATTGTAATATTCGCAAGCAACGCCGTTCCTTACGTTATAATGGTGATTCAATGGAAAAATAGCAAAATGTTGGAGATAGAGCCAAGTTGGCATCATTTTTGGTAACCATGTTGGCAACTTGGCGATTTATTGAACGGTGTAGAAGTTGATATGCTCTAGCGCCACTTGGTGGTGAGCTGAAACAAAGATGATAGCACAAAAACCTTCTCTTCAAGATTATACATATATTTGCCAATTTTCATAGGGATCATTAAATGGTGTTGGAGCGATGCGATTTCATTTATGCAAGCATTCATTTTGCTTTCTCTCTAATATTCAAGTCATGTATAACATGTTTTATAGTAAATTTAGAGCGGCTGAAATTCCGTCGGGAGCAGTCTGTGTTTTCTTTTACTGCTACCCTAATTCTTAAGTTTCAGAATTTTAATCTCTTGATACTCCACCTCTACATTCTTAGTTGTAGATCATGAATATAAAAAAAAACTCCTTAAAAAGAGAGAGAGAGAGAGAGTTTTTTTGAAGACTTTAAAATTTATGTAAAATACAACGGATTATTTGTAGCGAAGGTGTAAATACTTTTGTATGTTTCAATATTTCAGTTACCAAGTTTAGTTATCAAATGTTTCAAAGTTATCGAGTTGAAAGATAATTTGAGGGTGACTTAAAATTTTAATATACTTTTTGCTAGTTTCAGATCAAAATGAATGTTGGTATTGAGTAACATTAATTACCCAATATCAAATTAAAAATATAAATAAAAAAATTACTCCCATTAACAAAATATCGAACTTATTTAAATCAAAAGTTAAGAAGTTGGAGCACAGATAAAAACCATTATTCATTCATTACATAATGATTGCATTCTTCAGGATTCGTTTGTGTGAACTACTCCGCTTACTCACAATCTATATTAAGTTCAAATACATTTACATCTGATTAAGATATGCTTTCGTAGCTGGAATAAGCTCTATGCATTTCAGTTTCGCCACATGACTGTTAGCGAAAGTTTCATTAGAATAAAATCCAGCCGGTACACTCCATTAATGTCGGCTCGAATTACAAAAAAACTCAAAACGTATTCCTCTTTTTGCGTCGGGTGATTAAAATAAGTGGCGTATGCTACACCGTAAACACAGCTTTTCAAGGGGATATTCCTTCCCCTACCCTCAATCGCTCACCCACCCGTCGAAAACGGCCGAGGTGTTTTTAGACTGCTGAAAAATCAACGAGTCCTATTATAATAGGCGCCGACTCTGCGGAGGGGCTTTATTGGAATTGATAAAATGGTTATATTTAGGTCTTCTATCAGGAGAGCTTTATATTCAAAGTTGAAAAAAATTCGAAGTTTGTTATTGAGAGAGACAGAAAGGAAAATCTATGCCTTGGTATTCAGTTGTTGATAATGCATCAAAGTAGGCATATTTTTTACAACTAATTAAAATAATGGAAAATATTAAAAATTTTGGTACTTACGTATTATACCATTGATCAATTTTGTCAAATTAAAAGACGCCCCCAAACGCTAAGGTATGCAATCAATAAATAGTTAAAAACAATATCCATGCTTGTTCGAACACAATATTAACGATGACAGCATTTGGCCACACTTTTTGAATAGGCGACGAGTTTTAATTTGGCGGTATAATACTAAATTACCAAAATTATTTATTATTTCAGACTTAGGTACGAAAAATAAGTTATGAAATTAATTATTTATGTTTAGATTAAATTCTTGGACGATAAATTTTAAATTGCTCGATGATTAGATTTCGGCACATTTGTAGAATATTTAAAGTATTTCGAATCTTTGCATTAGTTTCGATTCCTGTAGTTAGAATATTTAAGCCGTTAGACTCGTTGCCCCTGACTTCATGATTAAAATTAAAATCATTTAACTAAATCTTATCCTTAACAAACTCGCTACGAAGATCTCATATATTTTTTTCAAAAAGAATTTTTGTATTAGGACAAAAAAATTGCTTAGGAAGGATAAAAAAATATCCCTGCAAAGTGTGTGGGAGTAGTGTATTGAAGTTGAGATTACTGTTGAAACATTTTCATTATTAAATACACTGAAGTGAATAAATAAGTTAATACAAATAATAGATTATAGTTTTTTTTAAAAAATACATGGTAATGATATTTCTTTTGAGATATCAAACATTAACTTTAAAGTCTGGTAACATATTCAATTTTTTCCTAGCTCATTCTCACCGATGGAATGTGGCCGCGGTAGCCGAGTGGTATAGGTATCGGATCGTGGTTTGCCTGGTCACGAGTTCGATCCCGGTACCCCTAAAGACCCGCCGTGTAGAGCAGCGATGCACGTTAAATCTGTCGAGAGCTGAAACGTCCTCCCGTTGGTGTAGTGTGGTAGTTAGGAGAGGGGGGTGCCAGCTCAGGTGTCGTCCACGTCACTTGACCATGGTTCAAAATTACGTGGTCCGTCGCCAAAAGCCCTCGTGTAGCTGAACAGTGCGACGTTAATATTCAATCAATCAATCTCACCGATGGATGTCATAAATATTATCTCAATCGACAATAATTAAAATTTGATAAAAATCATAATAACTATCGCAAATTTAAAAAATTTTTTAAAAAATTTACGTTATTATAGAGGATGTTGTTTCTTTCTATTAATTGATTAGTATTTTTTAAATTATAGTTAAAATTAATACTATAGTTTTATTGCTGACGTAGTTGGTTCTGAAGGGGCCTTGTATCAAAATTCCTTCGGGGGCCCTTTTTCTGATATGTGCCCTGTTAGCAAGACTGTAGTTACTCGTGTTGGGGCCCCATATCATTGATACAGCTGATACGGTGGTAGCTACGCCCCTGAGAGTGGTTTATTTTATTTATTAAAAAAACTATATAAATCATTCAATTTGATTTATTTTAGATGACTTTTCCAGATGAAAATTTTTTTCCATTTATTTATTTTTCAAAATTCATAGTTATAGTATTAATATGCATTATAATGCACAGTATTAAAAAGTAGTTGCATTTACGTGCTTCACACCAAATCCAAATTTGAAAAAAACACTAACTTTTTTTAAATCAACACATTTTAAGCTTGTTGTTTGTAACAGCAAAATGCACTTTTAATAGCTATTATTCGTTTTTTTCGAAAAAAAAAAGATTTAGTTAAAATAACGTTCAGTCAAAAATATTTGAATATAAGCAGAATAAACATTACTTTTAATATTATATATATATATATATATATATAACATTTTCATTTTTTAAAAAATAGAAAAATTGCTATCAGAGAACAAAGTTAGTCTATTAAATAATTTTTAAACGTAATAGCTATTAATGAAGTAAAACAAATGTTATTTTATACTCTGTAATTGTGTGTGGTACATAAATTTATTTAATATCTATATATGTATCCGAAGAGGTTTTAAAATTTATATTTCAATTAAAATAAACAAAAATAATTATAATCAATTGAAAAATAAGACATAAATCTAAAAAACAACTACTGTGTGGTGTTCCTTAAATTACCATTGAACCATTTGCTGGTTGTCTAAAAGTTTTCGAAGCACCTGAAAAAATCCAAAGAGCTAAGCAATCAAATGTATTAGAAAATTGAATTTTTATTTCAAATTATATTGATAGGAATCCCGCATATTCCAGTAAATAATCTTAATTGATTAGATTTTTTTAAAATTACTTAAATAGTAAATCGAAATAAAATAACCCTCGTTTCCAAATTCAGTTTTCTTTAGTGAAGAGATTTTTTTAAAAAGATTTTTAAACAAAGACAACACAAAACCAGTTTTATACATTTTTTTCTTCTGAAAACAGAAATAACGCCAGATTTCTGACAATACTCTGCATTTTTGGACGTCCTTGTAAAATACAAAACCCTTACCCGTAAGGTTACTTTATGCTATAACAATAATTTTGCAAGATTTAAAAATCAGCAATTCTGGTTTTTCGTAGCATATGACAAGTTAGATCACTGGTTTTTCCTTCACCACAGTCATGATTTCAAGTCTTCCTTAAGAAAAATGGAAGTTTTATTCAATTATTTATTTGTATTGTTTGAGATTTACTATACTAGAGATAGAAATTGTGACTTTTCATCATTATGATTATTGCTATAATGATATGCAATAATTCTGTTCATCGTCATTATTTTGAATTATGAAACGCACTGTGTGTGGCTTACCTTTTAAGTATCCTTATTCAAAACTGTATGTTGGAAGGAAATATAATTTTGATTACACACACACACATATATATAAAGGGTATTTTTTTAGAAGTATAGAACTTTAAATTGCAATAAACATTCGATTGACATGAATTTTTTTTTATTCGAAAGATAAGCTTGTGGCATTACATTTTAAATATGATCAAGCAAGGCGTAGATTCGTCGAATGGGCCCAAAACGAGATTGCCACTGTTCCCGATTTTCATAAGCGAATTTTGTTTAGCGATGAAGCGCACTTCTGGTTGAATGGCTACGTCAACAAACAAAATTGCCGCATTTGGAGTGAAGCTAATCCACAAGTGTATGTCGAAACATCGTTACATCCAGAAAAACTGACTGTTTGGTGCACTTTATGGGCTGGTGGAATCATTGGTCCGTACTTCTTCAAAAACGATGAAGGCCACAACGTTACAGTCAATGGTGATCGGTATAGAGCCATGATTATTAACTTTTTCATTCCTGAATTGAACAATCATGATGTCCAGGAGCTGTGGTCTCAACAAGACGGCACAACATGTCTCACAGCTCGTGCCACAATCGATTTATTGAAAGACACGTTTGGTTACCGCCTAATTTCACGTTTTGGACCTGTGAATTGGCCTCCAAGATCATGTGATTTAACACCGCTAGACTATTTTCTGTGGGGCTATGTAAAGTCATTGGTCTATGCGGATAAGCCACAAACGCTTGACCATTTGGAAGATAACATTCGCCGTGTTATTGCCGATATACGGCCACAAATGTTGGAAAAAGTCATCGAAAATTGGACGTCCAGATTGGACTACATCCGAGCCAGCCGTGGCAGTCATATGCCAGAAATTATATTTAAAATGTAATGCCACAATATTATCTTTCGAATAAAAAAAATTCATGTCAATCGAATAATGCATCGTTGTTTTATTGCAATTTAAATTTCTATACCTCTAAAAAACACCCTTTATATGAATAAATTAAGTATCTCATGCAGTACCAAGAACGTGTGAATTAAACTCTGAAATAAAAAACCATGAAAACAAAACCCAATAAACCAAAATATGAAGGAAATTGACCAAAAATGGAAAACCATTATGTTTTCTAAGGTTGCAGCTGACTTAGGGGAGAAAAGTAGGGTTAAGCTTGTTTTATATATCTAATGCTCCACGTGGTTGTACATAGCATTTTTTCACCTTTTTTGATCAAACCAATAATTTGGTTTTAAAGAATTAAAAACTTTATATATATATATATATATATATATATATATATATATATATATATATATATATATATATAATGTCTTTCAGAGTAATAAAATAAATACAATGTACAATTTATTTTTAAATATGTATATAGAAGCAACCATATTCATATCCAACTGCATCAAATGTATTTTTAAAATCGAACTCAAAGATCTGTTACCTTTCAACAGCAATGGAGTGTATATCTATACAAATAAATAAAATTGAAGAGTCTGTTTATAATTTCAAATTAACAGCTTTTTACTAAATGCATTTAAAAGTATATACAGTATTTCAAAAAATCTATTTTTTAAAATTTTATCTGTTCATTTGTTTGTTCCGGCTAATATCTGAAACGGTTGGGCCGATTTTGAAGGGACTTTCCCTGGCAGATAACTGATGTTATAAGGAATAATTTAGAGTACTTTTATTTTAGAAAAAAAAATTAGGGTTTCTCAGAAACAAAATTAAAAAGCCATTGAAATAGTAAACAATATATCCGATTTAAATAATAATATTATAAATACGAATGCGAGTTTGTTTGCTTGTCACGCTTTCACGCCTCAGCCACAAAACACACAAATTTTAAAAACTCTTTCACCAACGGAAAGCTACATTATCATCGAGTATAACATAGGGTATATTTTATATTCTCGTAGTCCTACGGGTGAGTGAGTTAATATTAACGTCGCACTGTTCAGCTACACGAGGGCTTTTGGCGACGGACCACGTAATTTTGAACCATGGTCAAGTGACGTGGACGACACCTGAGCTGGCACCCCCCTCTCCTAACTACCACACCACACCAACGGGTGTATTCCTACGGGAACGGGAACTACGCGGGTATATATATAGGAGAAAATGGGGACTCACACACTCATACGGATATCTCGGGATCTATTAGACCTACAGATTTGAAATTTGGTATGCTAGTTCCTCTCATGGATTAGAGATCCGCTAGGAATGGATTTTGCGAAAATCGACCGCCAAGGGGCGTTGCAGGAGGTTAAGGGACGTTATAGATAAATATTCCCATTTTTGGACTATGAGACCTATAAAATTATATATATATATAATTCGGTAAGCACATTCCTTTCATAAAGTAGAGGTCCACTGTAGTAGGGGTTTTACGAAAATAGACTCTTGGGGGGCGTTACAGGGGCGATATAGATAAATATTCCCGTTTTTGATCAATTAGACACATACAAACTTGAAATTTGGTAAGTACATTCATTTCATAAGTAACTACAATAGGGTTCCTTACAATAGACGAAAATCGATCCTTATAGGAGGTTTTACAGACACATAACAGACGCGTTATAGATGAATATACCCATATTTGAGCTATTGGACCTACAAACTAAAAATTTGGTTGGCACTTTCCTTTCACGGAGTAAAGAACCGCCACACAACAGGTTTGGCAATAATTGACTCCTAGGGGGCGTTGCAGACGCTTAAGGGGCGCTATAGTTTAATATTTCCGTTTTTGCAACATTCGACCAACCAACTTGAAATTTGGTAGGCATTTTCTTTTTATGGAGTAAAAGAAGAGTTTTGCGAAAATCTACACTTGAGAGGAGTTGTGAAGGCATAAGAAGGCATGTTATAGATAAAAAAAAAAACCATGTTTCTGAACTGTTAGATCCACATACTTGAAATTTGGTAAGCATGTTTCTTTTTTTGATGAATAGAGATCCACTAAGAATGGGTCTTAGGGAAATTGACCCTGTGACTTAGGGGGCTGTGGAGCTTATCGAATTAAAAAATTCATTTTTCAACTATTAGATTTAAACTTTAAAGTTGGCGTGCATGTTTATTTTGTTGAGTAGAGATTTTCTAAAACGCTTTTGTAGAAATTCACTTTCGGAGAGAAGATTGCGAGAGCCCAAAAGATAATTCGAATTCAAATTTGAAAATTTAAGTCCTGTTCTTTTTAAATCAAGTTGTGAGAGATAAGAATGTTTTTCAGTGCATTCTCGAACAGGCAAACAGTATATATTCGAACAACATCATAAAATACCCAGTAAGGTGGACGGGTAACGGCTAGTACTTCAATAAAAATGATTATAAGTAACACTAATGAAAATTTGATTATTAATGAATTTACATAATCTATATATAGCTCCAGTTTTACTATAAATTTTTATTAGTAATTAACTTACACAGTCTACAGCTCTAGTTTTAATATAAAATTTGATTATTAATGAATTTAAATAATCTATAGCTCTAGTTCTACTGTAAAATTTGGTTATTAAGGAACTAACATAATCTATAGCTCTAGTTCTACTATAAAATTTGATTATTAATGAATTTACGTAATCTATAGCTCTAGTTTTACTATAATTTTTTCCGTAAATGTAATAGATAACGTAAAATATATACATAAAATACATTTTAATGTTTGTTTCATTTTTTCAAAAATTTTATTTAATAATCTCAAAAATAACTATCTATATTTTTCATTCTTATTTGGTTTGATTCTAGAATAAATATTTCTTCCACAATTTCGGGGGTGCCAGCTCAGTTGTCATCCACGTCACTTGACCATGGTTCAAAATTATGTGGTCCGTCGCCAAAAGCCTTCGTGTAACTGAACAGTGCGAAGTTAATATTCAATCAATCAATAAATATTCCCCAATTTCAATGAAATATCCGATTTGTTGTATAATTATCCATCAATTCATTGTGAAGAAAGAGGTTTTCAATAAAAGGACTCACTATGATTTCGTTTTTCTTGCATTGAATTCAATTTTAATGCTTCACAATAATAATTTGTTTAACAGCGCAAAGATTAGAAGTAAAAAATACCTTTCACAAATAACTTAAAATCATATTCGTTCATATAACACGTTCACGGGGCACTTTGTACTATAGTTTACTGCAGGACAACAACTACAGCGGGATCTGTGTGTGTGGCATTTTGACCACGAACATGTTAAGGTAAAAAAGGCTAAAGTTAAGAAGAAAAAAGTAAATTATTACTACTAAAATGGAAAAAAATGGGTAAAAATTGACAAAAAATTGCATAAATGTGATTCATTCTGTACCAAAAGTTTATGTGGACTAATTTTCACTTTTTCAATTCTGATGTGTTGCTATGTTATTCACTTTTGAAATTATCTTCAGGATAAGAGAGGTATTTTAATTTTTACCAAAACTAGAGCACTTTATTTTAGTTATTATATGAAATTGCTTTAAAAAAACAGTGATTGTACTCCCATAAGGGACTGTAAATTTTGCAATAAAACAGTTATTGATAAATCTGAAGATTAAAAAACTTCTACTAATATAAAGAACATACACACACGAAATTACTGTTAATTATTTTTAAAACTTTTTGAGCAATCGCTGTTCCCGTTTGAACATTTAAAAACACACACACATTTCGAGTAAAGTGCATTTTAAAATATGACATCTTGCTTAAAGTAAAAGCATTTGCTTTTACTAAAAAAACACTGTAGTTTTTGTTCTAGAGAACGGAAAATAATAAACATGGTACTTTTATAAAGCTAATAAGATAGCTTATAAAATAAAATCATAAAAATTTTGTCAATTTTTGGCAAAATTTACAATTTTAGGGTAGTCGGATACCTTAACTAATTTTCTCCTCAAAGATTACTTTGAAAAAAAAATCTAGATTTAATTTCTAAGCACCTAAATTTTTGAAGGTTTTTTAATGCCCAAAATACTACTGCTTCTACTAAAAATAATAATGAATAACGTTTTTTTTTAATTTGCAGCAAATTTAAAAAAAATTAACTGTTGAGTAGCGAAGTGTATGAAGGCATTAAATTCCTTATCAAATCATGCAACAGTTTTTTATTTGAAATCTTGCCAGAAACTGTAATTTTCCATTTAAAAGTTAACAAACTCCACCGACCATTTTCCATACGACACAAAAACACGACCCCCGAAGCAGACGAGCGCTAATATACTTAATGCCCTTTCGCAAAGCCACACACAGGGCATCTAAAAACCCCAGGGACTGAGGATCACAAGCCATACTGCATCAGGTAAATTAAACCGCACTCCTATATCGTTACCTGGCGCAGGTAGAGGGGGAGAGGAGGGGAATCAGAGGAATAATAAGGGGATATTCCTAACAGAATCATATCACCTCTTCCGAGTCTGTACTGAATGGAACATCGGAACTAAAGTTGGTGCGAGGGGGGAACGGAATAACACGGTCTAGTGGCGTGGAACACCACATTGTGCACCGCACGCGTCTTATTGTTACGCCACCACGCGGTGGCCATTTAATGGATGAGTTGACTTCACTGTCAACCGTGGCATTGTTGGGGTTAACGTTTACTTTCGGTGATATTTTTTCTTCTGCCATTCTATTGATGAGAAAAATGGTCTTTTCTGCTCTTTTGGATGCGACTATTTCGTAATTGTTAGATGATGCTATTCATTGATCTTTTTAGCTTGTTGAAGTTATGCGAATCGATGTTCTATAATTGTATTTACTAAAATTAGAATATGCGGAGTGTGATATTAGAATGGTTTTTGGTTGTTTTTATAATTCGTTTTCTGTAATGCAGTGGTGTTGAACTCAGAGATTAACTTGGAACAAACAAACAAGGTTCCATTTTAGGTGGGCTGCAAAAAAATCAATATTCATTCAAACGTAGGATTATTTCGAATTATGCATTATAATAAGCATACATAAATGAACAAGAAAAATTTAATGTTTACTTCCTGACATTTGACATATCTTCTTTGCAATTATCTTTCCTATTTTTATTGAATTTTCTTTATTTTATTACATTTTATTGTGTACCTATACATTGGCCGGGCCGCAAAAATGCTCGTTGGGGCCGCGACCCTGCTGTAATGGAATTAGTAAAGAATGCATCTTCACATTCTCAAATTTCAATGACGATTTTGTATAATAGTACTCAAAAAATTTACGAAATTATATTTAAATTAAAAGACTGATCTAATGTTTTTTTATATTCTAAACAATATATTATACGATTCGGGATCATAAAAGCTCATTCATTTTTTTTTATTTTAAATTTACGCCCAATAAAGGTATCGAATATTTTTAATACCGAAAAACAAAAATAAAGACATTTTACGAATGTTTCTCGAGTATTTTTTATTAATTTACTGTTTAATTTAAAAAGAAAGGGAAATGTGTTAAAACTGAATATTGGAAGGATGGTGCTCTGGGTGTTGATAAATATTTTTTACAAATATGTTGATCAATTATATGAAACTCAATGCAATTAAGTGAACTAAAGCTATTCAAGTGTAACAAGAGATTGCATACTCTTTTTTCAACTCATTCTTTATTTTGAAATCTAATTAAAACAATTATATCAATTTAAAAAGGAAATAAACTTTTCTAAATTTAAATAATCACCAAAAATTTAAGCATTGTAAATATTAGAATCGAGTGCTGTGTTTTTCATATAATATGCAATAAATAGTTTTGGAAATGAATTTTAATGTTGATTAGAGCTACGGAAAACGAAATCATTAAGTGTTTCAGAAACTTTGGCGACACTTTCAAAAAGCCTTAATTCTAGAAATATGTGGTTATTCTATTATTTTATCACTAAGTAGAACAGTTAGACAACGAGAAAAAAATAAATACCGCACATTCTCTCTCTCTCTCTCTCTCTCTCTCTCTCTCTCTTCTCTCTCTCTCTCTTCTTTCTTTCTTTCTTTCTTTCTTTCTTTCTTTCTTTCTTTCTTTCTTTCTTTCTTTATCTCTCTATCTCTCTCCGTATATATATTACGTTAAGTGGTATAATATATAGTGCGTATATATATAATATATAGTGGTATATATATATTATATTATATAATATATATATATATATATATTATAATATATAATATATATTATATATATATATATATTATATATATATTATAATATATATAATATTTTCTAATGTGGTATTTTTTTATGTTTTATGTCTATTTGCCATATAACGCCCACCTTTTTTAAGAAACTTCGAAAAATATACATAATCAATGCTTTTATATTTTAAATCTTACGAATATTGTGTGAGCAGATAATAAAAGCATGGAATGAAATTAAAACTTGACAAAAATTAACAAAATTATTTTTAAAAGCGTAGTATCTAACATAATATATTTATAATTTTTCTATGATCCTCTTTTGTTTACTTTTAAAGTTAACGTTTTTACAACCGGTGTATAACGCTCAACCATTAACTTTAATCTTAATTTTGTTTTAAAAGTGCGATTTATAAACCGCATTATACAGGGCATCACTAAATTAAAATTTCTTAGAAAATATATTACATGCATAAATGAAAAAATAAATAATTTATTGCCCTTGAAAAAAATTGTTCACGCTTGAAGTAGCAATCACAATATCTTCTGGAAAAGGTAATTTACTTTATTATAAAAATTTAAAAAATAAAACGGGTCTAAAATAATAATAAGAAACATCTATTTAAAAAAAAGTATTGAGTGCTGGCATCTATCAAACAAACTATTCCCTTTCTTCAAAAAATTGTGGAATGTTTTCTTAAAAAATAATTTAATTGATTTTTCCATTCACTTCTAGTTTCAAGGTTTATCATTACGCTGCAAACGTTTTCAATGTAGTTATGAAACATTCTAAATTCCTGACATGTCTTTATGCTGTCATATTATGTTTTGAAATTTCGTACAATCCCTCTAAATTTAAATTTTAATGTCTTCCCACGAGAAATAAAGTAGCATTGTTATTTAAGTGCGCAAACATACTCAAAACGCGTTTTTTTCGCCTGTTTCTTATGACTGTCATAATGAAACAAGAATCTTCGATTACACCACCTTCAAACTAGCTCTGAAGCAATTTTCAACTCATGTGTCTCTCTAGATCACCTAGAATCTCACAGCCTGGGGGCTTGAGATGAATTTCTTATTTACGTATGTGTCGTAGCCTCAGTTTATCTTGCTGTCATGGTTCTCGCACATCAATTCGCTGGTCTTATCATATGAAACTGTCTGATTCCATCAACTGTTTCGTGAAACTGATAGCCGTGCTGGGAGACGATTGAATACCCTATCATGGTGCTTGTCTGCCATAGGTCTTAGCTGCCCTTAATACGTTTGATTTATTCATTTTCTTTTTTTACTTTTTCCCTGTCAATCTAATATTGATCTACCGAAATTATTAACAAAAGTAAGCAAGGAAGCCATGATGAAAATGTATCAATGGTTTTGGCTAAATTTGGCGTTTTTTAGTTTGTCACACATCGCCAAGGAATTGAAGCAAGCTTTGTTGCTTGGCAAAGTGCTTCCAGAAAAACATCTTAAGATATATAACTCTCAATATAGTAAGGCACTTATAATGAGGCATTTAATTAAAAATAATTTCAATGTATGGGCTCAATTCATGTCGGACACATGATAAATTCAATTACGTGTTTTTCATTGAATTCAAAATTGACAGATTTGTAAAATTTAGATAACATTTCAAATTCAATAATTAAGTAAAGAAATTTTTCGAAATAAAAAAAAGTCTTATATTATATATACGTGTACTTTTAAATTAAGAATATTTTGCTTACCTATGTATGTTATTATTGTTGACACAACTATGTACTTTTTGAAAGAAAATTTCAGTGTAAAAAAAACAGAGTTGGCAACAGCGAAGAGCTTGGACTGATTGACTGGAAATAAATGATTTGTGAATTGATTGGTTGGAACAATGTTGAAACGGGTCATATCCGCGATTCCTACTAATCTTCTCGGGGAGCTGTTATATGGCTATAAAATCGTTTAGCGTGAGGGAACACTGATTTATGCAAATGTGAGTTGCCGTTTAAAGTCAAGCGAAGAGAAAGTATGTCGATAGTCGTCAAGCTGATACTGAAGTTGTATTAGGGTTATAATAATTCAAGCTTTCGAAGTTTAAGTGAGGAGATCCTACATGTCACGGAACAAGATATTTTGTTAAGCCAGGACGAGTAACATAACGTCGGAGCTTCTCAACATAGATAAGTAATTTGCTAATTGTTATAGCCAACTAGGTTATAGTAATTAAGTTGACCACTTCCTTTGTTTAAGGTATCCGAACACGTTGAAAAGGACCAAATTCGGTCAAACCAAATATTGTTGTTTTTTATATATATTTTACTGAATAGAACTATCTTTTGGCTTAACAAAACATACTTTTTTTGTTTTTATGCTACCTAGAGGCCAAGGTAGAACCAATTTTATTAAATTTAAAAAACCGGAAGTGGGTCTTTGATCTACCAGAAGTAGGCATTTAAATTGTTTGAAATCTATCATGGTGAGTCTGATAACTCAAAGGGGCTGCGGTAGCCCAGTGGTTAAGGTATCCAACCATGGCAGGCATGTCATGAGTTCGATCCCAGTACCACTAAAGACCCGCCGTGTAGGGCAGCGATGCACGTTAAATCTGTCGAGAGCTGAAACGTCCTCCCGTTGGTGTGGTGTGGTAGTTAGAGAGGGGGTGCCAGCTCAGGTGTCGTCCACGTCACTTGACCATGGTTCAAAATTACGTGGTCCGTCGCCAAAAGCCCTCGTGTAGCTGAACAGTGCGACGTTAATATTAACTAAACTAAACTAAACTGATAACTCAAAATGTTATAAATGCATTTCTATTAATCTTTTTGAGCCTGATATTTATATTTTTTTCTAGAGAATGTACTAAAACATTTCTT
Source organism: Trichonephila clavipes (assembly GCA_019973935.1). Classification (NCBI taxonomy): domain Eukaryota; kingdom Metazoa; phylum Arthropoda; class Arachnida; order Araneae; family Nephilidae; genus Trichonephila; species Trichonephila clavipes. Next base: position 388,421 of record BMAU01015471.1, read on the forward strand.
ATTGTATGAATATTTTTTTGAGTTATGGCCTATTATTTAAATAATGGTCTCATAAAAAATGTCACATTTCTTGCAATGTTTACTCACACAATCAGCTCTAAAATTTTCATAAAACATTAAAATTTTAGCACATCTTTTAGATAAGTGCATCTAATTTGTTTTAGTAATACTTTTACTGATATAAATTTATTACTTTTTTCCCTAATTCCCCTGTGAAGTTTTTCAAAAGTATTGCTAAAAGTTCACTTATAGTTGTGATTTTTGTAAAACCTACATATTTTTTTTAATATTGTTATAGTTAAATGTTAGTATTTATTGGTATTGATTCTTAAAAAAATCATTTATAGTGTTTATATATGCTATTTTTAAGAAAAATACTCCGAACGTGTGTTCAGATAGCTTAAGCTAAAATTGATAGTAAATGTGGATACGCAAAATAAAGGTATTGATTTTATTAAAATGCCTCTTAATTCTGTGCATCCCAATTCCCAAGCGACTGAAGGGTCGCGACAACATAAAGTTATCATGTGATTATGACATCATACGAATTTAGCTCTTTCCTCCCTCACATAGTTGATTGTGGGGATTGCTTTGTCTTTTTCTGGTTTAAGTGTTATTAATGACGTAATTAATGATGAGGAGCTTAACTGTAATATAAGCTACAATCATTTATTAGAAATTGAGTTTTTAGGAATGTCTAAATGTTTTTGATTCAAAAATTAATGTCTTTGATATTTTATTAAAAAAAAATTAAAATAGCTTATCTCGGAATAAAACTTTAACTAACTATCTTGTTTAATTATCAATACGCGATAATTATCCTCAACTCGTAATTCACAATAAAACACTTGCTCAATACATTACTCATACAGAAAAAGAACATTTATAACCAAACAGGCATCTGCGGTCACATCCTTTTTTGTCCACCTCGTTGGCTAACTGACCTTTCATCACACATATTACAAAAAGTGACACTTTTGGCGATCGCCACTAGTTAATGAATGGCGACTATAATCAAATATAGCAACCCTTCTCCCTTCAGGCGTGAGACAGTGGTCAGTGAACCAAAAAGCGTGATAAATGACACCTTTACTAGAAACAAGAGACCATTCCTTCTCTTTTTTTTTAGAGAAACATCAAAGTCTTTATCTATTCGAGGCTCTTACATTATCCATCAGCCGAAAAGAAATACCGATAATTTGTATCAGGTTACATTGCTATTATATGTTACTTAACCGTCAACTTGCTTGGTTCGGATACAATTATATGGAAAACCGTGCGACAGAAAAATATTTTTGATGGCACTTCAAAGTTGTCTTCTTAATTATAACTTGAGGGGAATTTCCTTTTTTTTTTTTAACGAAAATTAGAAAATTAGATTAAATAATTCCTTTTGGTATAAAAGAGCGAGTCTGACATTATTTTTTATTTAATTGTTTTTTTTTGTTTTTGTTTCTGTATTTCTAAATTAAAATGAATGTATTTTCGATTTCTTTCACAATGTAGCTATGAACTTTTTCAATATTTATAGGCTCTTGAAGCTCCTATAAATATTGCACAATTTGATCATATTAATCACAATATGATTGGATGCATATTAAAAATGAATGGGAGGCAGATTAACTCCTTAACCCTTTATCTACCGACGGTACTTATAAGTACCACTCAATTTAAAATTACATAGAATAACCATTTTTACGAATATGTTGACAATACTTAGCAGGAATATTCTTTGAAATCCACTCCTTCAAGATACATGGAAACACGGGTTCTCTAATGAGTATTTTAGTGGGGAAGGCGAATAGATTTATGGCAGAAATTTCGTTTACATCTGACGGCGTTTTCAGCGGATTGCGAAGATTGTCATTTTTGTTCCGAAAAAGTAGTTAATGTCAAAAGGTGTCTTATTTTTTTTGTATGTTAATGAAGACCTTAGAAAACGATCTGACTATTCATTTTAAGTAAACAGTGTGTATAATTAATTTTACAGTTGGATATCTTTAATTGATTAATTAGCTCTAATTAATTAAATTTCTCAAAGTTAAGTATTTTGCATATGTATATTCCTTAATTTTTAATGTAGTGATTCAAAAAAGGATATTGCATGAAAAAAAAACTGCAGTAAATCATAATGCGGTAAATAAAGGGTTGAGTGGCCCAAAATGTTCCAAAAAAAGCATATTTTTTTACTGTTTGCGACTAAGCATAATACTTAATAGAATGCGAAAGTGGGAGAATTTTATTTTAGTTTTCGCATTATTTTTTATTGTATAATTGTGTTACACAAAAATTCCTAAATGTTTGCTTTTTATGAGGACATTCTGCATGATATGAAGATTTTTTTCTTGTATTTTAAAAGAATATCTCCCGTACTTATACAAAATTTGCATGTTTGTACCTCTTTTTTCAAACTGTTGAGGGTTTTGTGTGTTACATGTACATTATGCACGCACACACATTTTGAAGCATGGGGTAATACTAAGCCTTACTTTACAATCAGGACAGAAGTAATATCGGCTTTTTTGGATCACCTTTCCATTTTCATTTCTTCTCAAGCAACAAATTGCCCATGGCGTTGCCAATCCCTGTTCTTTATCGAAATTTTTCAAGAATCTAATTCCTGCTGTCAAAGAAAAACCAACCCTCGCTTTCACCACAAAGAAAATCCCGGATGAGAGGCATTACAGTAACATGGGTAAATTGTATCTCTTAAAATCATTAGAACTTATAATCTCACTATAAGAATTAAAAATACGTACAAATCAAAGGCAGAATGAAGAAAATATCAGTGTCCGTACGCGGTACGGGCAAACCACCTAATGCGGTCGGTTATCGGTAACCCGTATGGTGTACGGGGTTAATATCGTAGATTTCATAATGAGACAAATCAATGGATAATGGGTTAAATTCATGTGACGTTATAGTCACATGATAAATGTGATCACGTGTTTTTAGCCATTCAATTCATGCACCTTACTCCTGCTAATTTTAGCTTATTACAGAAATTTTCTTTTAAAAAGTACATATTTGACAACAAAAATAATGCGCATAAGTAAACAAAAATGCACTTGATTGAGAAGTACACGTGTGTATTATAAATATTTTTTAAAAAAAATATTTATATTTTTTTGAAAAAAAATGAGGTTACTAATACATAAAAGTTTTTACCCAATTATAAATTTGAATATTATCTCAATTTTGATACAAAAAGTACAAGTCTAATATCTTTTTGAATACAAGGAAGATAAGGGACTGTCGTGAATTCATCCCATTAAATTTTAAGATAAATTCTTAACTAAAAGGTAATAGATACTTTTAACATAATAGAGCAAATGTATAATGTATTGCAATTTTTACTCTAAAAAAGTTTGTGTGTATGTCTGACTTTTTCACCAGTAACATAATTAATCACTGTAAACTATATTTTAACAGTAAAAAAAATCCTTGTTAAGTATTCTTATTGGACCGAAGTAAAATTCCCATAAAAATTATTTTCTGCAAACTGAATGATGTATTTCTTAAATTTAAAAGCGATCAGGAATCAATGAAATGCAATTGAAAATGAAATAGTTATTCAGAGTCCTGAGACAATTTTTAAGTCATTATTTTTTTCTTCAGAGAGTTCAAGTGGCCGCTGTAGTCGGAACCCTAGTACCACTGAAGATAAGCCTTGTAGAGGAGTTAATGCATGTTAAATGTCTCGTGCCTCAAAGTCCTCAAGTTGGAATGGCTAGGAATTTAGGTGAGTAGCCTTTCTAGTCACTTGACCATGATTTAAAATTAAGAGGTCCGTCATCTATAAGTTCAATTCATGATGGTCACATGATGAATAAATACACGTGTTCTGAGGAACGTCTCAAGATATGTGTCAACTGTTCCCGGGCCCAGGGCCTCACCCTCGGTGGGGGCCTCGTTTCGTTTTCGACTTTGTCTTAATAAGATCACGATCCGGATAATTTTAATAGTTAAATATTATTCCCCCAAAATATTCTCCCCAAAACAGAGAATTTCAAACTGCATGTCAACTGAGAAAAATAGTAAGACTATATTATTATATGATGACCGTTGCCCATGTCTAGGCCTAGGTTTCATCCCATAAGCAATCATTCAACTCATTTAGTTCAAATACCGCCCTAGGTTGAGTTTGTTTGTGCCTAGATTTTTTGAGACTATGAGTCGTGGACACTTATTTGCTTCAAATTATCGTTTGAACGAGTATTTGACAATGCAATATACTATCTACTTTAAAATCTAAAGTAGGGCCTACTTTTGTATGGGGGCCTCAAAAACCTTAAGACTTCTCTGGGTGCAGGGCCTCAAGGAGTCTTCAGACGTCCCTGTGTGTTCTTCATTGAATTCCAAACAAACAAACTAATTTTACTTGTATTTCAAAATTTTCAAATTTTATAATTGGGTAAAGATTTTGAAACATGAAAAAAAATTCCTCAAAAAGATTAAAAATAAAAGAAAAATCTTACTTTTGCTTGTACTTTTAAACAAAATGCATTTTGTATATTATTTGCTTTATTGTGGACAAATATGTACTTTTAAAGAGAAAGTTTCCGTAAAGAAATGTTCATTGGCTGGCTACATCGAAGTGCATCAACTGATTAGCTAGAAACACATAATTGCTTTTATCGTTTGATTATGACGGAACATGAGTTTTTGACCTGATTGGCTAGAAACATCTGGTTGATATTATCATGTGATTATGACGTAACATGAATTTAACTCCATAGTCTTCGCGTTGTTTTTTTGGGCTGCGTTAATAACCACTCACTTAAAAATTTAAATTTTTTTCCCTCTTCATTTGATTTTCTTCCTGGTATATTTCTGTATGAAATGAAATTTGATAATATTACACTTTTTATATATTTCACATAATTCTATAAAACTTTTTTTATATTCCAGGAAAATTCTGTGGATAGCATTAAATTTAATGGACAATGTTTAATTGTTATGTATTATATTTTAAACACAGAAAAGAGTTATATTGAAAAGTCCTCCACCCCCTTTTCATAGTCGAGCATCCTAGCTGTTAAGACACTCAAACATGTAATAAAAAATAAATAAAATAAAAATTAAATAAATTCCTGCTTAGGTCAACAAGGAAAATTTTTATTTTAGTTACTTTTTATTCAATAATTACAATTAATATCTATATTTATATACATATGGTAGAATCACAATACTAAGTGGCAAAATACCTTTTAAATTTACATTAAAAACTTTTTAACCACATTAAAGTTGCAATTACATTTTTTAATGAAGGTTAAATATGGATAAGAATTTATCTTAAAACCACTGTAAAAGGAACGCTGAAGTCTAAGTAGCATATGATTATTTAGGTTGAGTTAAATCTTCACAAATTTAACAAAAGCTGTTTTATACAATGGTTATGCCCTCTAGAGGAATAATACCGACTGAGAGAGAGAGAAATTATCTCTTATATATAGACTATAATTAACAAATTAAATTAATGAATTGATATTTGAAAGAAACTGTATTAGGAACAAGTGTCATGCACTACAAGTTTAAAAAATATATTTGAACTTGAATGGATGAATAAAAAATATTGTATTGATGATTGAAAATTTGAACAAGATATATAAATAAATATATATAGAAAGAGTGTGAACTAATAGTAGGAATTGAAAAAGAGAAGTCTGTAGGGGCGACAATTCAACATAAATATTGACAATTTTCAACAGCAACAAAAGCAAATTGTTTGTTTGAACATTCATAGCAAACAGATTGTCACAAAAGAGGATTAATAGCCTATTGGCCTATTAAATAGCTTCTGCAATATTTGGTAATACCCAAGGATCACGAGATAATTAGATCTATGTTAAGTCGAGAAGGAAGTATCTTATACAGAGAATGGAAATAAGCACAGAATAGAACGTGAAAGGAGTTTTTAATATCTCCTTTTTCTTTACCGCTTAGATTAGTTTGCTGTTCGATTGGATGTCACATTTCGTGCAACCCTATATGGTAACCATTTTAAGCTAAAATGCGCAAATTAGACTTTCATTTTTTGTGTTTCTTGTAAGATAGATGTCTATTATAAATTATCGTTTCATATTACTTATACAAAGATTAGAATTATTAATTTAGTTAAACTACTTCTTTTGAAAATTACTCATGCTTTCTTAGCGTGTTCTAAATTCTAATATGGATATGTTTTTCTTAGTTGATTCCTGCTGAATTTATCAAATGTATATTAATTTCTTTCGACCCTTTCACGACTAAGGGAAACATTTCCCCCAATTTAAAATTGTCGAGGTTAATTATAACCTTCTCTGCCTTTTTTTTTACAGAATGTCAAAATAAAACGTATGCCGAACGCAATTAAGTAAACGGGAACGTTTAGCAAAAAAAAAAAAAAAAAAAAAAAAAGAAAAAAAAAACCGTCAAATCAATTGACGCCAAATAATAAAACATTCGCGAGTATCTTATTCTTATTACTTAAATAAGTTTATTGTGTCGTGTGTTTACTAAGTTTATTCGGATGTTTTTTTTTTTCTTTTTTTTTTTCCATTCGAGGAGTATAATTTTGTGCAATAAATAAGTATAACTGAACGAATGAAAACAAATGTCTAATAAAACAATATATTGATCAATAAAAACTACCTTAAGTATTTCTTTTCAATGATATTTTATTCATTTTAATCTAAGCAAACTAAAATAAACAGTTATGAATTAATATTTATTCTTAACATTTTTATGGCTTTGTAAGGGTTAAAAAATCTTTATTTTAAAACAATTCAGAATTTAAGAAATGTTATTATATTAAGAAACATTGCCTTCTCTGAAACACAAATTTTATTTTCAAATTTTAATTTAAAAGTACACAGCTATTTACATGTTAAAACCACCAATTATAAAAAAAAATTAAACAGCTATAATATTTTCTATATTGCTCTTCTATAATGTTTACATGTTACCACTAGAATATTTTTCATTTCTTTAATTAATTTCTCTTTTAATTACATTCGGGGGAGTAAAAAAAAATAAAATTTATTATACAAACTGTGATTTAAAAATTTGGACGGTTGTTTACACGATCATTTGTTTTATAAAACTGATTACATAGAAAAAAGCTCTTAAAATTAAAGTTTTGTCAATGATCATCTACATTTTTCTTACTGAGCAGCGATATTGTGGTAAAGTTTATGTAGATAACAGTAAATGTGCTTATTATTAAATAAAGTCGGACCTTCATTTGACGAACCTCTGTTTTGCGAATTTCTCTATATTACGAACTTTTTCCTGGAATCAAGAAGCTTTTACTATTTTCTTCGTAAGACAACTTCCATACAGCGAAGTCCATTTTCTGTTTAACCAACTTGTGATTTCTCTCTATTTTTAAGATATTTCTGTACATTTCAAATTATTCTCTCTTTTAACACATTTCATGGTAATATCAATGACCTTGAGCTGATTTTAACAAGTACTTACCCCCCTCCCAAAGCACTAAAATTGGCCTAATTTTTCAAACAAAAAAAAACTCAAATAAACAGATTTTATCCGTAATTAAATTTAAGGGTGTATGCGCTAAAGATGGTTAAAATTAATGCTTACACAGTAATATATGTTTTTAACTACTTATAGGCTTAAAATTACCGTAAAATCCGGCGTATAATGCGCACATATAATTTCAAGCTAAATTTTTTTGATATTAAGGTATGTTCGACGTATAACGCGCACAACCTTTTTTACGAAGGAACCATACAAAATACGTTAGCAATACAATTATGTCTTAAGGCCATTTATTCGAGGTATTATCCCTAGATTTTTAAAAAATAATATATTTCCAGAAAAAAATCATTTAACTTCATAAGGTACGACATTTCTTTTAAATAAACAATATTCCAATTTTTTGTAGAAGTCTATGTTTTTTTTTATGCACATCTCGTTTTTATTTATTTTTGAAGCCATCATTTCTGTATCTGGTGTGTAAGGCACACCTATAAATTTCGATCATATTTTGTGTGCTAAAAGTGCGCGTTATACGCTGTATTTTACTGTAATTAGTTTTAAAATAAAATTATTTTTTAAAGTTGAAAATATGCAGCGTATTCCTAAACAATGTTTTATGAGTGTGTGTGTTCCTTTCAGATTTCTCAGATAAATAGATTTAATTTACAAAAAAAAATCCCACTTTTTTAATAATTTGTAGTGTTTATGAGTTTTAATTTTGCTTAGTGTGGTTCCTTAAGGATATTGAAAGAGGAATCTCTATTTAACAAATTTTCTACATACCGAACTTTTTTTCAGGATTTAGCGACTTTGTTAAATAGAGGTTCGACTGTAGGAGTGCTCAAGCTTGAATAATTCATATATTGATTCTTTGCATTTATATATATATACACTGCTCAAAACAATTAGGGGAGCACATGATTTTAACAAAAGTAAGCAAAGATGTATACCAATAAGTAACATTAAATGAATCATCCATAATGTAAAGCCTACCAGGAAACGGGAGAAGAAAACTTTATATGCAAATCAAAGTTCATGACGTCAAAAACCAGAAAAAGGAGTTAAGGGCAGAAATCAGGATGTTGCAGAAACGTCTGTTTTATTGCCGTAACTGTGAAATTCAATTGTGCAGTATTTTTTTTCAGACAAGGTTACTTGAGAATGTCTCAAAAACTTGATTTACCGGAATCCATGGCATGGCGCGTTATAGGCAGACTGGAATCCGGGCAAACACAACGTAGTGTCGCGGACGCTATTGGAGTCGCCAGAAGTGTTGTTGCAAGGCTGTGGAATCAATTCCAAGAAACAGGAAATGTTAGACGTCGACCAGGGGCAGGTCGGCCACGCACCACTACATCAACTGATGACCGATATATACAGTTAACAGCCCGTCGAAACAGAGCAGAGAATGTTACGCAGCTGCAAAGACAGTTGCTCTTGGCAACAGGACGAAGGGTGTCCAGCCAAACAGTACGTAATTGGCTTCATGAGGGAGGGCTCTATGCACGTAAGCCAATGGTCTGCATTCCGTTGACCCCACGCCAACGTGCGGCCCGAAGAAGATGGGTTGCTGAACATCGAGATTGGGAGCAACATGATTGGAGCCAAGTGCTGCTTACAGACGAGTCCCGATTCAGTCTAGAGTGTGACACCCAACGTGTTCTTGTATGGAGGGACAGGGGCACTCGAAATAATCCCACATTCGTTCGTGAAAGGTCACAATACAGAAGAGCTGGTTGGATGGTATGGGGTGGAATCAGCATAGGTGGACGTACGGACCTGCATATCATTCGGAATGGCACTTTAACGGGCCGAAGTTATGCAGACGAGATACTTCGACCTCATGTCATCCCTTACGCTGGAGCCATTGGAGATCCCTTTGTTTTCCAGGATGATAATGCCCGACCGCATAGAGCTAGTCTGGTGGAGAACATGCTTGAAGCTGAAACAATACAGCGTATGGAATGACCAGCGTGCTCTCCTGACCTGAATCCAATCGAGCATGTTTGGGATATGCTCGGACGACGCATTGCTGCGCGACCAAGGCCGCCTGCTACTGTCCGAGACTTGGAGATTGCACTTCTTGAGGAGTGGAACAGTATTCCCCAAAGTCTGATCGATAACCTCATCGCATCCATGGCAAACAGGTGTGCACCAGTCTTAGCTGTTCGAGGAGACCACACGCCCTAATAAAACTCATGCATCATGTCTAAACAGTACCTTTTTTATCGTTTACATGTAACCAAATTGTTGCCCTAAATCATCTTTTCCTGTTTTTTCCATATTTTCAAAGAATTAAAGCTTAATTCCAATTTTTTTACGCCTTTTTTCTGTATTGCGCATTGATACGCGTGTACTATGCTTTGTATGCCAATACGTGGCTGTCTCACACGGTTTTCTTCACTTTTTTGCTTGCTCCCCTAATTGTTTTGAGCAGTGTATATACTTCTAAATTGCTTTGTTAGAAAATAAAAATTATTAGATTCAGCGATCTCAAATGCTTGCTTCTGGTTTATTTTACTTTCTGTCCTTACACTTAGCATCGTGATTTTTAATTTTTCAAATGTTTTCTTTACTTTCGCTAACATCAATAACTGTTTCTTCATATTTAAAGAACTATCATTAAAACGGTGCTTCTAAAACTTTCAATATTTGTAACCCAATATATATATATATTGGCTGGCTGGTTTAAAAGTCAGCTCAAAAGATGTGTTTATGTATTTTCGAATTTTTTAACTTGGTGAATAATTGATTTTCATTGATGGCAAGACGCTTGATTCTCTTCGTAAAAGCTTTGTGAGTAAAGAAATTTTGTTAAATTATTTTTTGAAAGTTACTTTTCTTATGTAATTGTTTTAGCATTTTTCTACTTTTCTTACGTAATTATTTTGTGATTTTTCTGCATTAAGAGTTTGGGAGAGTTTGTTACATAATAGTAGTGAGTGGTTTTATCATGCTCTCTGAGTTATCCATACTCTGAAGTTTTGTTTATTTTATTTTATTTGGTTTTCCTACCGAGTTGCAAAGGGGGAAGGTTGGCGCCTTCAAACTAGTTTAACCCCACTTATTCGGTCCTAAGTCCGAAATTGTTTTCTGACTCGCTAGGTTCTTTTTTTTTTTATTTTTTTCTCTCTATAATTTTATTCTTCTTGTTCAGCTTTTTTATATTTTTATTACGCATATTTCTTGTTATGTTATATTTTCTATTATTTCTTTATTTTTTGATATATAATACATATTTCTTTTATATATATATATATATTCGATCATAATTTTCCTCGCACCCCTCTATAAGATAACAAAGTATTGAATTTAATAATACTATACTTTGACTCTAAACCTACTACACGACTTTTTGTCAACTATGCCAACTTTATGCCAACTATGTGCCAACGGCGTACATAAACGTCTCCCTTAGCCAATACGTTAATTGCCCCGGATGTATATATACGTCTTTCCGAAGAACGATATTTTTTGTACACTGCTATCCATAAAAATATTTCAAATTTTTTGGAATGCAACAAAATGACCTTGACAGTGTTTGCGAAGGTTTTACTTATGTCAGAGGATTTGCTTATTTATCCCCCTATCCCCAACACACCACATGTGTTCGCCTACGTGTTAAAAGGTGGCATTAGGGAACGAATCGTGTATTTTTTAATCGGTGCTTAAGGGATTAATTATAAACCATACAAATTATCAAGTTAATTGTTAATTTTTGTACATAAATTTATATATATGACAATCCCATGGAGTCACTGGTAATTATAAAACTTGTTCTTAACTTCGTATAGCTAAATTAATTGTAAAATACATTGCGCATTACTGATACATTTATAAGTGTAAATGTGTATTTATTTCTTATTATTCCAGAATGTATTTTGTTTGTTTACTTTCAACAAATTAATAATTTTTTAAAAAAATATTCTTTTGTTTTCGACTTTTCAATACACTGGCGCCCCTCTCGTAGGGTTAGCACGCCCATCTGGGAGGGCGCGCCCCAACGTTTGAGAAATGCAGCATTAAAAGATTATGACGAAAATTTCTGAAATGACAACACATTTTCACTTCCTGAAGTTAATCTACCACTTGCAATACTTTTCCACTACAAGAAAAAGTTTTCATAAAACAAGGTATAACAAATAATAACATCAACAAAAATCTGAAAAAAAAGGAAATTAGGATTTTACCCTATTATCCATAAATGGCAGGTTAGCTCTGCAACATGGAAAAGTTCTTATCAGTAAAATATTATGACGCTCTTCCCCTGGCTTCTTTGAATGAACCGCACGGTTCTTTCAATTGGGACCCAGCGTAAACACACACCTGTGGATTGAAAGCCAAGATACCATCTCTATCTGTCCAACTTGGTAATAACCGACTATTGTTGGCGGGTAAAAGTATGTCAATAACCAGCCTCCGGATCGGCTTCTCAACTGAAAATTAAATAAAGGGGAAAAAACGAGCAGCGATTCAATCTCTACTACTGAGGGTTATCATAGACGAGAAGAAAAATCAACACATACTTGTAAAAATAAAGAACCGACCCTTGTCACAATGGGACATGTAATGATACATAAGAATAAAATAAAAGTAAATAGAAATTTGGATGTTTTTTTCTTGTAAGGAAAGGCATATTGTTGTGTTGATAAGTATTTTTATTTTCTCATTAGATGTCAGATAACTGATGATAGGAATTTTACAGCGTATTGCTCAATTTCATGTACCTTACGGTCACGATTTTTCAAAACATACACGTATTTTATAAATTGGTATTTTATAAAGATAAAATAAATGGGAAAAACATTGCCTGCTTGGATTCTTGTAACTTTTTCTTGGAATTTCTTTCCGTTATTTCGGAGATGTATTAAAAAAAAAGAGTGGGATTTTATTGTGTTACTTTCTGAGGCCTCTCTTCTTCGTTTGAAATTCCTGATATTAAAGAAAATGAATAAGGTTATCTGTGATGATTCTTTAAGAAGATGTAGGTCAGGTTGATTTGACTGGAAGTGTAATTTAAGACTTATCCAATTATTGGAATATTTTAAAATATGAAAAAAAGTTCTGTGTGTGTGTTTTACCAATGTTAGTAAAATAATTTTTATAGTTTCACACCTTGACATATCCGGAATAACCGTAAAATACCGCGTATAACGTGTACTTTTAACACAAAAAATAAGATCGAAATTTACTGGTGGGTGTTATATGCCAGGTATAAATATGAGAGTTTTAAAAATAAAAAGAAATGAGCATTGTGAAAAAAATTAGACTTCTACATAGAGCAAAATACTATTAACTTATAAAAACGACAGTCCCTATGAACTTAATAGGTTGCACACACACACACATGTATATATATATATATATATATATATATATATATATATATATAGAGAGAGAGAGAGAGAGAGAGAGAGAGAGAGAGAGAGTTCTAGAAATATTTTTTTTTACCTTAAGTTTGGAATAATACCTCGAATAGATGAGCTCAATGTAAGAATATTACGTACGTATGTTTCAAGTTTCTTCGTAAAAAGAAGGTGCGCGTTATAAAAGTGAAAATTTCAGCTTGAAAGGGGCACGTTATACGCCGTATTTTACGGTATATCATCAACATTTCAGATAATAATAAAACTTTGATCATTATGCTTGTTATTAAATATTTTTGAGTAAAGATACATTGAAAGTGGATTTAACAGGGAACTTTCTTATATTTGTGTGTGTATATATTTTAGAAAGTAGATAAAATCTGCAAAAATAAGTAAATACACGTTAGCGTATCTTCTACTGCATATTACTTATAGATATATATGTAAAAGTATTTGAAATTATTGCTACTTATTCTAATCCAAAACCTCAATTGTTGAAATATCAAACTGAAACTCAATGACGCAACAGCCCATGAGGGCCACGGCCTACTGTACCCATCTCAGTATACGAGATCATTGGGTGCTGAGGTGCATGAGCAGATGTCCCGATCAGGTGGTCAGTCTGAAGTGAGACCCCCAGTGTTTGAGTCCCCAAACAAGCTTTTTTTTGGTACTCATTTATCAACCCACTGCAGTAAGGATGAAAGGCTGAGTCGACCTTGCCCAGTTCGGGAATAGAACCCGGACCTGTGGTGTGGAAGCGCGATACGCTATCACTCGACCACTGGGCCTTATTGAAATATCTATGATGATAATTAAAATTTTTCGAAAAAACAATAAACACTTGAATAAAACATTTTTTTAAAAAATTTTTTGAGAAAAACAATGATTTTCTTACTGTTGTTTTAAATATGAAAGGCATATTAATTAAAAAAATATATATAACAGTATGATCCTCATTTTATATTTCGCAATAATTATTCCAATGAAAAAATTGAGAGCATCACAACAATAACAACAAACATTTTTTAAAAAAATGTTATGCTTGAAAAACTTTTCAGAAAGAAAAAGTAGTGTATTGTTATTTTTTAGTCTTAGAAATTTATAATGTATAATACAACTGGTAAAATAATGAGGCATTGTATTTTTTGCAGTAATTTCATGAAATGCTTTAACACACGTAGTGTTTTTTTACTGTATGCCTTTAAACTTCATGAACCATTTCTTATAGTATACATCAAAATAAAATTTAAAATAAAATTCCTATGGAAATTTTTACTTTACTTATAAGTAATGTTTTGTAAAAATATCAGATTTCAACATGAAGAATAATTATATTCATATTCAAGTAATAAGAATTATATCAATAGTACCATTTCCAAGTCAAAAAGTATTCCTTTCTAATTTTTTTCCTCAAGGATTTGTAAAAAAAATTTCAATATCTAATCACATATTCTTTCAAAAATATTTTATAACTATATTTTCCCAAACACACATACACTTTCTTTTTCTGAAAGATAATTGTTTATTGAAACTAGTTTTCAGAAACTCAATTACTGCTTAGTGGATTTTTTAAAAGATTGGCAATGAACAGATATTAGTCAGTCGTTTTCCGAAAGAGGTTTTTCAGAAAATTGAAAATATTAAGTTTTCTTTTTGAAAAATGATTGATATCTATACTCACAATAAATCAAAATACTCTTAGTCACATATGTTTCCAATAAAAGCACTTAAAATGTTATGATATCCATCAAATTTTGAAAATAGGCGATGACGATTTATTATTTTCAGAAAACCAATGAGGAAATGTGTGTATGTGTTTTTAAAATTTATCGCTTCGAAAACAAATGATTTTCAGTAGTTACTGGGTTAACCTCCGCCCCATTCGATTTACTATTTATGTAGCATGAAATACTTAATAATAGTGTTATAAAGGTTTATGCGCTATGATGTTACTGTAAAACTCTTTTTATACGTAATGATTCTGCATTAATATTAAAATGGGAGGAATGTTTGTATAAGGGGTCACAGGGGTGTTAAATTTCTCTGGAGGTCTGAAAATATAAACAATTTTCAAACGGGTATAATTTCTTAAAATTTAAGTTAAATAATTCGAATCTTTTACACATTACTTATAAAGGAATGGGGCTTCAGAAAAGTGTAAAATGTTTAAAATATAATCATAATTTTAAAAATTATAAGCATATGAAAATAAGAAACTTTTCTATAAGAAATATTTATTAAGTTTTACGTCGCGCATGCTATTTTCTAAAAGAGTAGGTTTAATTACTAGCTATAAGCTGATTTATAAAGACAAATGTATTCTTAATACTTTGTAGCTACTTTTATATAAATAGAATAATAACTTACATATTTTAATAAATAAAATGTGCATTTTAAAAAATTGCAATATTTTACAAATATTTTGAAATACAAAAGATATATAATGCTAAAATTAGGTAGGGTTTAAAGAGTATGATGCATTGTATAATTCTATAAAGTTTTATACATCAGAGGCTAATATTTTAGAAAATAGCGTACCCAAAGCAAAAAATACTTAATATTTATTATAGAATTTTTATATGCTTATGAATTTTAAAGTTATTATTATATTTTAAACATTTTATACTTTTCTGAAGCCCCATTCTATTTTAAATAATACGTAAAAGATTCGAATAATTTAATTTAAATTTAAAAATACGCGTTTGAAAATCGTTTATATTTTCAGACCTCTAGAGAAATTTAACACCCCTGAGACCCCATAATAAATGTCTTCATGGTATTTATTAAAATTCTTTCATAAACTTACTGAGTTTTCATACTTAGTTAATGTGAAAATTGAGAGTCTGTTAAACAAAAATAAAGGTAAAAAAGTCCAAAATGAGCAACTAAAAATATTGCAAAATTAATTATAAGGTACATGTACCTATTCAATATTTTTTTCATTTATTTATTTATTTTGCGTAAGCCTTATACTATTTGAAAAAAAAATTGAAACTGTTATCATTTGTCCGTACATTTTTGAGGAAGTAAAAATATCTACTTCTGAATGTTTCCATTAATTTTGGGGATTTATTAAGTAATGTATTATTATTATGTACTGTATTTTATTGTATTTGTAAAATAAATGCATATTAGGTATTTGTGTGTTTATTAGTATCGCAATTTAAAATAACACAGGAGCTGCTGGTAAGGGATTCATAATTTTGAGCTATAACCAAGTAATGGTGACGACACCTGAGCTGGCATTCCCTCTCCAAACTACCACTCGACGCCAAAGGGAGGACTTTACACCTCAACATGTGACAAACCTATACGGAACTTTATCACTAACCTTCTGAGTCGTCTTTTTTAGGGAAATTTAATTCCCCTACCTATTTCCAATCAGCTCCAAAAAGAGGACAGGATTCCTTGTTATGCAGATTAGATAAAGTATTTAAGTCAAACGGAATAGTAAAGTATAGAGCAGTAGGAGAGAGAGATTGAAGCAGAAAGGTATAATAGTGAAGTTAGAGATTTATTATTGAAGATTTCTAGGTGGATAAATTAATCTCAGGAAGAGTTGAGATTCAGTGTGGTAAATATTGATTTATATTTAAAGTCTCATTAAAGCTTTATATTAGGAGTGAGATTAAAGTTAAATGTTCAATAGGAATATTATTGAATATAATTCTGGGATCTCTTATCGTGGTAATCTCTGCGTGATCGATATTCTAATTGTTAATTAATTGGATCATTAAATACTTAAGTTAATTTAAAGGAAAGTCCCTTTTAAACCTCATATAGCTAATTTGAATTATTTGTTATTAAAAGTCTTTGATTCTATTTGGGAAAGATAACCAAATAAAGAAAGTTATTCATTAAAATGGCTACTGGTTCTTCTTTGACTCTAAATCATTCTCGTTCTCAAAGGGAGATCCAAGGGGATCTTCACAAACAGATTTAGCATGCATCCATCCCTCTACACGGCGAGTATTCAGTGGTACTAGTCTCGAAATTATGACAAGACAGTGATGAGTTGAAATAATATGTACATGTAATATGCCAAAAATGGATGACGTATATCCCGAAAGAATATTAAATTCGTTGTATGTAATAAATACGTATTTTTTCTTGTATAAATATATTGCAAGAATAATGCATTTATGTCATTGTGATATCTTAAATAACAAGTAGAAAGAGAATTGGTTTGAATCATACCTTTGCAGATACAATGAAATACACTCAGGAACATTGCAAATAGCGACCCAAGAAGGAAGCTATGTACAATCGCGAAACTTTGCAAATAAGTACCGCGTAATGGGATGTGCAAATGATCCAAGTTTTGTGCCAATACGCATGCTCATACACGTCGAGGTGGCGCTACAATCAGGAAGAGGGTGCTATATAAGCCAGCGCAAATTCGAAGATTCATAAACGTGACGATTACCGGCCGATTGTAGGAAGACTTTGGTAAGCGAAACATGCCAGATAAACGTGCTAGAAGACATTTCTCACAGTTAAGCGAGTTTGAGAGAGATCTGATCATCGGGATGAAAACTGCAGGCGGGTCGACGCGCCGTGTTGCTGGCCAGGTGGATCGTTCGGAGTGTGCCGTTAGAAATTGTTGGGAGCAGTGGACACGAGAAGATACCCACGCGCGGAAAACCGGGTCTGGAGTGACCAGGAAGACCACGAGGAGAGAGGATCGAAGGATCGTGCGGCAAGCACTTGTGGACCCCACAGTGACTCGTTCAACGATACGAGCAGACGTAGGCGTAGCAATTGTTCCACAAACAATTTCCAGACACCTTTCAGAAGCAAATCTTAAATCCAAGCGCCCTTTCCGTGCACTCCCTTTAACACCGGAACATCGGCAACTGCGTCTACAGTGGTGCCAAGCCAGATCAATGTGGAATGCACAGATTGGCAAAATGTTGTGTTTAGTGATGAATCCCGGTTTGTTTTAGGGACAGATGATAACCGTGTACGGGTGTGGAGGCACCCTGGTGAGCGGTACAATTCCTCCCACACTGTTCTACGTCACACTGCCCGCACAGCTGGTGTAATGGTCTGGGGGGGCCATAGCCTAAGATAGCCGGTCCACTTTAATTGTGATGCGTGGAACCTTAACGGGCCAACGTTACGTTGATGGTATTCTTCCTTAAATGGTCTCCAAGGGGAAATTTTCCAGCAAGATAATGCTCGTCCGCATACAGCAAGAGTTGCTCAAGACTTCCTACGTCATTTTCGGACTCTTCCATGGCCAGCCCGCTCCCCCGATTTGTCCCCTGTAGAGCACATGTGGGATCAGCTAAAACGGCAGATGCCATCGTGTCACTCTTTACATAATTTAGAGTTGGCTGTTCAAGATCTGTGGGCCCATCTGCCTCAGAACAACATAAGGTGTCTAATCAACTCAATGCCGGACCATGTGGCGGCATGTATTGCAGCTGGAGGTAGTCCAACGCGCTATTGAAGTTTCCCAGTATTTGTGTCGTTGTACACCCTGTATTCGTTAAATTGTCTTGTTTTTGAGATCAAGTGAATCTTTCATCTGTGTAATTATGTGTATGAAATTTCATTTCAATTCGATGCTTTCTTCTTGGGTCGCTATTTTCAATGTTCCTGAGTGTACGTTTAACATGAACTCGCTTAAAACGAAATATCGGTTAACACGAAATAATACAACGGTTCCGACAAACTACTATGTATTTTCATGCTTTTTTTTTCTTAACACGAAATGAAAATTGCTTAACACAAAAATATTTTCCTTCTGAGAATGGACAAAATACGGAAAACACCAGATAGTTAAGGGGACGGTGGACACTTAAAACTAATTTCTTATAAATTGTTATCTTAATTAGCTGAAAATGGAATCAATATAGTAAATGTGATTATTATATTTCATAATTTAAATATATTTTTAAAAAAACCTGTTATAAACTGATTTTTTTTTAAAAAATTCAATTTTTACAATTGTTTTGAAAAATGTTCCTTGCGCATTAGTTTTTAAGATACGCACATAATTTTTATTTTATACATATATGAGCTACAACAAAATATATCTGTGCATGGATTTTAAATTCAGAATAAAATTCGATGAAAAAAAGATAAATTTTCTATATTATATGAAATATTTCTCCAATTATCACTCATTCATGGTATGCAAAACTACACAAAATATAATCTGTTAAATTATTTAGAAAAGTAATGCACAAAATTGTGAATTATATCATCTGACATAAGTTGTGAAAATTTCAGAGATATGACATAATTTGAAACGCAAAGAGCATTTTAAATAACAATGAAAAGGGAAAATTTACAAAGAAAAGTATATTTTAAACATTTGTTTCAGTAAAATAAAAAATAGTTCAGAAATTATAAGTTAAAATGACAAAATCTTTTAACAGAATTATTCTCTGAATCATAAGGAATATTTTAGTATAAACAATCAAAATCACGATTTTGACCAAAATTTGACATTTTGAAGATCTACCACCCCCTTAAAGAAATGTTTGAAAAAATATCTGTGGTATCGCACTACTCTACTGTTTCATCGGAAGAATTTTCTGCAGCAGATGATGATAATGTATATACAGCATCAATTATATATAGCAAAGACATTTCGGAGTTTGTTAAAAGCTCAAAAAGTATTGTCAATGTAGATTCGAAACGAAAATTAAATGAACAATGCAGCTCCTGTTCCCATGTCATCCGAAATGAGAAACATCCTGAAAAGTATGAGCAGTTATTTAGATGCACATGCCAATATTGAAATGAATAGAAAATGGACGACAGCGAACAATTCGTCAACAATTTGATGGTAAAAAGAACAACAGAAAGAAAATACCAGATTATTTTCCAAAATCTCAATAAATGTTTGTTTTTGAAAAAACTTAAAAATTTTGCATAAAATATCATTAAATTCTTGTGAATTTTTATGTTTTATTCATTTTTAATTAAATACACGCATATATACATATCCATTTAAATAAAATGTACTCTAATAAATTCAATTTTATTGAATATATGCTTGTTTGTTTTTTGAAATATCTTTTAACACGAAAAAAATATCTCTGTCTCCTCAGTTTCGGGTTAAATGATTTTCACTATTTAATTCTTTTAAATTAACATACAAAAGCTATTTAATTTTAATGTGATAACAGCTATTATAAGTAACAAAACATTATTCAAGCATGTTCTGAAACTGTTTGAGGGCAAACTCAGTCCACAAGAAAATATGACAGGTATTTTTTTTATAAAGCACGAAGCTGAGTGCAACTGCTGACGACTCTTTTTAAACAAGGTCTTCAGGGGTTATTTAATTAATAGCAGTCCAACATGACGGGGATGTAAATGCAACTAATTGCCTACTTTATCATGTGCCAATAACGGTTGCTTTTTTCTCTGTATATATCCTTCTGGCCAAATATTCCTGACATCCTTGCGTAGGCTGGAGATCTTTGGGTGGGCTAGAAGGCTTGGTGATCTTCCATCAAAGATTTCAGTCTTATGGCCGAACAACTGTCATTCCATTCTCAAGCATTTTCTGTTAAAGAAAAATGAAGATTTACAACTGCTGTATGTAATGTAAAACTGTAAGCTTCCGGATTTCTATAAGATGTTTTAAAAATTTCCGTATTTATCCTGCAGTAATATGTATGGATTCTTAAGATATTTGTGAAGAAAGATAAATGTGAGCAATTGGGAAGCTTAAGGACATACTGTCATTATCATGTATCTAATATTTAAGTCGGAGTTTAGTTAATTTTTTTAAAGGAAAATTAGAGCTGTGTGGAGAAATTTATTGTATTTGGCATAAAAGCTCCTTTTATTTTTAAATTTTATCAAAACCCGTCAAATATAATGTAATAGTTGTAAAACAGAAAATATCAAATCAAAATGGTAATTAGATCTCATTTATGTTAAGATTTATTTTATATTATCTATTAAATCTTACTATTTAATCTTTGAGATCCAAGCTTCTTCTGAGATATCTTTTGTAATATGTGAATAAGTTTCAAGAATTAAAATGTTCACATTTTATTTGTTCTGATATTAAAAACATTCTAATTTGTTATTATAACCAATATCAAAATAGCATAAAAAGTAGTTTAAAAGAAGCTCAAAATTTATGGCCCCTTAGCAAAAGTAAGCTTCATCTGCAGTCTTATTAAGTAGACAGTGTGTAGCATACATTGCTAAATACTTGTACAATTGATAACTCGTTGCAAATAAATGTGCATGATTTACAATTGTCTCTGTGGGTGAATTGGAGAAGCGGACCACTATGTGTTCTATTAGTTTCACCAAAAATTATCACCTTATTGAGGCCATCGATATATTCTATAAATTATGGTTTAACTCCTTAGTTAACAACACGAATATTCTTATGAAGTTACTCTTGTTTCAAATAGCAAAAAATATCTTCGATAAAATTCAATAATTTTTTTTCGGTTGCTTTATTCCAATATGTTTAAAATAAAGTGATGGTTCCAATATGAATCGTCTTCATTGTGTTACTGATTTATTGATTTGTTTTTAAACTGAAGGATATGTTGAGGTGAATGAGTATCATCAGGAAATGGTGGTGTCTGAGGGAGATTATTATTGTTTTTGATGCACTTGCAAGATACTGGAATATTCCCCTTCCCTTCTCTTGCCCTACATATGCGCTCTTTTTTGTTGTTATTATTATTATTGGCTTTGTACATTTGTATAGTGTGATTGTGTATGTCTATTGTGAATTTGCTGTTATATATACAACAGAACATCGTTTATCTGAATCAATTCGGACCGGACACTGTTCGGATACGCGATTGTCCAGATAACCGAACACCGAATGCGATCCATGCAGTATATGAAACCGGACACTATACAAATATTGAAAATCATTACATGCGGGAAACGTGCTTGAAGAAAAAGCAAAATAGATGCAAAATGTCACAATTTTACCTTTATTGAGGAAAGTAATCACTTAATTTTTCGATGTACCATTGTACACCTTCGTTTTGACCTTTGAAATTAGCCAAACCGCCTAATTTCTCGTTAAGTTCCAGAGATTTTTCACACAACAGAGGACCCAATATCGGGTCCCCTTTCCTCCTTCTTTGTGAAAACCAAAAGTAGAGTACGCGATCAAGAACAATATCATTTACTTCCCTCATGGTTTTCCTTTTTTTTAGCCATCTTCTGAGTCAAGTTTTGACGCAAAACTTAAAATGGTTTCTCACCTTTTTTTATGTCAGAAATTGTTGACTTTCCAACATTATAAAACTGTGCCAGACACGCTCCACTTTCTCCCTTCGCGAGACGGTTTAATATTTCAAGTTTTGTTTCTATGTTCAAGACGTTGCACTTCCATTTTGAATTCGAAGCTATAGCAGTTCACAACAACAAAAGAGCATGTATACACCCCCTCACTCGGAAACAAACAGATCTGATATTCTGCGCAGATGTTTACCCAATCAAACAACTGAAATTCTCCAAATATCCGTGACCTTGGGTTTTCCCGTCACTTTTGGCCTCACTCAAAACAACAGTTCAGCATCGCACTGTTAGAAAACTTATTCATATACAGTACATGTAGTTGACAAAAAACCTAGTCCGGATATTTGACGCTTCGGATAATAAACATCCAGATAAACGACGTTCTACTGTATATATAACTTGTACTGTGTAATTATTTATGTATATCAAGATTTTACCCTTCATTTGTAATTATGTATGTAAGTTGTGAAGCTATCTTTAGTTTGTATTATGTGGTTATATATGTGAATTTGAATTTGCCTTTGTTTTGTGTGCTGTGTTATTCTATAAAAATGTAAAATAAGGTCTTTCTTTCAATAAAGACTGAAGAGGGGTGGTTGTTTCCCGAGCAACCGGCTTGTAACTCTAAATCCCTTTCGAGGTGAGTTTGGTTACTCTGGGTATTCTGCTTCTGCATGACTCACAATCTCTCAAGCTAGGCACAAACCGACTCGAGCGACTGGGGCCTTCTGGCTTAACAAGTAATGATAGTGTATGTGTAGTAGGCCTAGATCTAAACACTATGGACGGTCATGGAATAATAATACAGTCTTGCCATTGTTTTCAATTGCATACGGTTCGAAATTCTCGGTTTATCGGAGAGTATGTCCGGGAATAACTTTTGAGATTAAATATTTCGTATCTTGACATTGAGTACGAGTCGGGAACAAGACTAAACTTCACTAAGGTTGAGACGCAGGACCGAGGCCCAGTTACTCCACGTCTTCAAAAGTCCCAGAAAAGAAGCATAATTTAAAGGAATGTTGCATAGATTTTAGTTTAATTCCTTCCTCAGCAGCTCGACAGCCCAGGGTGAGCCTTGGTCTTTTCAAGAAACCTTTTCTAGGCCAGCCTTCTTCCACCTAATGTTCTCCAATTCCTAGTTCTCAAAACTAGATCTTTTTCTAGAATCTTCTTTTCATCAATCTACCTAAGATTTGGGGTGCTTTTTCTTCCTGTGCGAATCGGTTGAGCATTAAAGACTTCTTTAGTGGTGCTGTCTTCGTTCATTCTGACATCGTGACCTGTCCATTTCATTCGTTGTGTTTTGATGAAGTTAACAATGTCAGATTCTTTATATGAGAGATAGAGCTTGAAATCTGATCTTCTTCGCCATGTTCAATTTTTCTGAATTCTTCCAAAATTAAATCTTAAAATATTCCTTTCGTAGATACTTATCATGTTCTTATCTGTTCGAGACATGGAGCAAGCTTCCCATGCATAAATTAATTCTAATCTTAAAAGAATTTATACAATAGAGCATTTTTTTTGTGTTTTTGTTCTGATTAAATTTGATTTCATATATTATCGTATTCCATTAAGGTATCCGACTACGTTCGGAACCGTGATTTTAAAAAGCACATAAATGGATAATTTTCATGATATTTAGTGTCACTCAGATTAGAATGCAAGCATAAAATTGTGTTAAGGACATTTTGACAAAAAAAATTTATTTAACAATAATATCTTGGCAAAAAATTAACTTAGAATAATCTTGTTTCAAAATGTTTTTTTATGTGAAAAAGGGTTCTATTATAGTAATATTTTTCCTGTATATTGTTCAGACTTCTCTACAGGGGCTCAACTAGAATTTTCGAAAAATTCACATTATTTTCAGAGTTACCACCAATTGAAATAATTATTGGCGTTTTTTTCTTAAAATTGCTCCCCTCTGTTGTCGTAAAATATGAATATAAACCCACTTCTAAGTTATATATTTCAAAAATTCTAGTTGAGCCTCTGTAGAGAGGTCTGAGCTACATACAGGCAAAATATTATTATATTAGAAGCATTTTTCACAAAAGGAGAACATTTGGAAACAAGATTATTCTAAGTTAGTTTTTTGCCAAAATATTATATTTAATTAAATATTTTTTCTCAAAATATCCTTAAAACAATTTTATGCATATATTCTAATCTAAGTGACCCTAAATATCATGAAAAGTATCCATTTATTCGCTTTTCAATATCACGGTATCGAACGTAGTCGGAAACCTCGAGACATCTGTTAGCCATAGTAATTTTCTTTTGGATTTCATTTGTACATTCGTTTCTATTGTTAATTTCCGAGACTTAATAAGTGAAACTGTCAACACCTTCAAAACTATACCCTTCAATTTTAAAGTGGGAATTGCTAAAATATGATTTAATGCAAGGCAAGTACTTGGTCTTATTCTCATTGATTTTCAGATCCAACCTTGATGTCCTCTTTTTCTAAAGATAAGAAGGCCTGTCTTAGTGTGGTGGATGTTCGAGAGATGATATCAATATCATAGATTTTAGTTTATACATCGAAAATAAGTATATTAATTAAATTTTTTTTTCTGATTTAATAAAAAGTTCTAAAAAAACATTGTTTGAAGAACTTCAAAACTATTTCAGAATTTAGAAGTATAGAGTGTTTTTTTTCCAGGTATAGAAGTTTAAGTTGGCATTACTTTCCAAGATGGTGACCGATTTAACAGCTGTCAAGTGATTTATTCTCAGTTTGGTTTGGCAATTCATCAAAACGATCATCAAGCAAGGCGTAGATTCGTCGAATGGGCCCAAAACGAGATTGCCGTTGTTCCCGATTTTCATAAGCGAATTTTGTTTACGATGAAGCGCACTTCTGGTTGAATGGCTACGTCAACAAACAAAACTGCCGCATTTGGAGTGAAGCTAATCCACAAGTGTATGTCGAAACACCGTTACATCCAGAAAAACTGACTGTTTGGTGCGCTTTATGGGCTGGTGGAATCCTTCTTCAAAAACGATGAAGGCCACAACGTTACAGTCAATGGTGATCGGTATAGAGCCATGATTACTAACTTTTTCATTCCTGAATTGAACAATCATGATGTCCAGGAGCTGTGGTTCCAACAAGACGGCGCAACATGTCACACAGCTCGTGCCACAATCAATTTATTGAAAGACACGTTTGGTGACCGCCTAATTTCATGTTTTGGACCTGTGAATTGGCCTCCAAGATCATGTGATTTAACACCGCTAGACTATTTTCTGTGGGGCTATGTAAAGTCATTGGTCTATGCGGATAAGCCACAAACGCTTGACCATTTGGAAGACAACATTCGCCGTGTTATTGCCGATATACGGCCACAAATGTTGGAAAAAGTCATCGAAAATTGGACGTCCAGATTGGACTACATTCGAGCCAGCCGTGGCAGTCCTATGGCAGAAATCATATTTAAAATGTAATGCCACAAGAATATCTTTCGAATAAAAAAATTTCATGTCAATCGAATAATACATCGTTGTTTTATTGCAATTTAAAGTTCTATACCTCTAAAAAAACACCCTTTATAAAGTAACTAAGAATACTAATATAACTTAAAATACTAATTTTACTTATCGGATATTTGAAAGAGAAGAACAAGGGTACAGAAGGTATAACAGAGTTCGGGACGCAAACATATAATTCGTTCAAAAATTCTCACTTTCAAGCATTTTTTCATTTGAAAAATGTATTTCTCTACACTACCCAGAAAATTGTCACAAATGAAGATTCTTACTCTATCTATGCACTTTCCAATTTTGGAATTATGTTCACTGTCTTAAGGTATCCGACTACCCTAAAATCATGATATTTTTAAAAATTGACCAATGTTTTAATAATTTCTTTATACGCCATCTTATCAGCTTTATAAAAATACCAAGTGTTTTATTTTCCATTCACTAGAACAAAAACTACAAGTGTTTTAGTAAAAGCAGATGCCATAACTTGACGTAAGATGTCAAACTTTAAAATGCGTTTTACTCGAAATGTGTTTTTTTCGAAAAGCTTAAACGGGGACAGAGATTGCTCAAAACGTTTTTAAAATAAATTGCTGAAATTTTATGTGTGTGTGTTCTGTAAAACAGTAGAAGTGTTTTAACCTTCAAATTGACCAATCACTGTTTCATTACAAAATTTATAGTTCTTTATGTAAATATAATCAATGTTTTTAAAGCAATTTCAAATAATAGCGAAGATAAAGTGCTGTAGTTTTTGTAAAAATTAAAATATCTCTTATTCTGAAGATCCTTTCAAAAAGGAATAGCAAAACAATACATCCAAATTTTAGCAGTGAGAATTTGTTTATTCATTATTTGTACAGAGCAGGCCCAGTTTATATAATTTTTTGTCAATTTCTACACATTTTTTCCCATTTTTGTAGTAATAATTTATTTTTCTCTTCTTAATTTTAGTCCTTCTTCTTAAAATGTACTAAATATACCCAACACCACAAAAAATCTCCTTATCCCCATTTTTTTTTTAAAAAAAATGTTGTCACAAGTAGTTGGATAACTTAAGGATAATAATTTTGTCAATCAATAATTTGATCTAATAGAAATTTTCCTGACAGAAATAAAATATAGATTCTTCACTACAATGACTAAAAAAACAAAATGTCGCAGGGACATCTAGAAAACTTATAAAACGAGGAAAACCTAAAATTTTAATACACTTAGAAGATTATGCTTTTTTAATTACTGCTTGCTTGAAATTATAAAAATGAAAAAAAAATAAGCATAACGTACAAGAAAATGAAATGTTTTAACTTACTCTATACTGGATTTGTTCACGAAAATCAGTTAAGTATTTGACAATATGCAATTCTTTTTTTAAATTTAAGACTACAAAACTACGGATGAAATTACTGTCATAAAAGTTAATGGAATTCACCCAGAAACTGACCCCCTAATCCATAAGTATGCCAACAAATAAATAGTTATTCTTCGAAAGCTTTCCACAATCAAAAGATCTCATATGAATTATTTACTGAGATATAATAAGTAATTTCAATGAGAAGAAATGAATTTATCTTAGAAAATGATGTTTGGAGCATTTTTGCAACAAAACCAAATTAGAGCACTGAACTTCAAGAACCCTTATTTAACATCAAACATTAAAGTAACAATTACTCCAACAATAAACTTCTTCGGCCTATAATTAATCTAAGAAAATGACAAGAAACTAGTCCATTGAAATACTTAAAATTCCCTTTAAAAATTAATTTAAAAAACTAACCTATTTCGTTTTTCCCCTTTTATCTCTCTTCCCTAATTATAACTTAAATGCCTAAAAGGCG
Organism: Trichonephila clavipes; assembly: GCA_019973935.1. Classification (NCBI taxonomy): domain Eukaryota; kingdom Metazoa; phylum Arthropoda; class Arachnida; order Araneae; family Nephilidae; genus Trichonephila; species Trichonephila clavipes. The sequence continues at coordinate 415,851 of BMAU01015471.1, forward strand.
AACCCCAAACCCATCTCCGTTTCTTAGCAAAGCGTGCTTGAGTCAACTTCTTTTCCCCCTTTTCTCCAATTAATTTCCAAGTCAACCTGTCAACGTAGAAAACTCTCCAAATTATCAACTCGTCAAGTGGATATCGCAACCGCAGACCCCTTGTCAATCATTCCTTCTTGAATTATCTTCCTTTCTCGGTCTTGTAGGGGGATTCTTTTTTACCTACATGTAAGGAAAGATCGACCAACCTGATTTCTCTCCCTTGTTGAGAACGTCACGAGCTGGATTAGATAATTGCAGAAAAGGAAATCAAGAGACAAGAGATAGCACGTAGGTTGAATCTTGATCATATTTGTGCTGGATGCTTTGGTTTCTGGTCTGGAAGCGTGCCAGAGGAACTATGGAGGAAATGGAATAGATTTTGGTATTAGATATTTGTTTCTTGACTCAGTTTTTATATTTTTATTTTAGTCTCTCACTGGATTAAAGAACAAGCTTTATTTGTGTTTTGGGTAATATTTTTTATACAATAAAACAGAAATTTATTTCTTAAATGGTGACTCGGTAGCTGTTTAGTCACGGCAGTGGGACTCGTGACTAGTGATGTTCTAAGTTGAGCCCTTTGTTCGAGACCTGATTTCATGAAAGGAGGACTGTTATAGAGTTTGATTGACTGGGTAGAGGCTGTATTTGTCATATCGTCGGTCTAATTATCAGACTGCGTAACTCCATCTGGGATGCTAATTTCATACAGTAAGGCTAGGCGCCAAGTTGTTGTTTATTTTTGCCAAGATAGGCGATAATAAATTATTACAATATGATTTACTTAGATATTTTTATCGTGCGATGTGATCGCCATGGGGATAACGTATATTAGTGTTAGTTTTTTGTTCTGGTTTTTTTTCTGTGGGATCTCTGCTCAACAAAGGTGACACATTGTTCAAATTTTGTGTAATGAACGCTTAAAATGGGGTAAATAATTTATATCTGGAAGTGTAATACATTAATATTACTTTCAGTTGTATTTGTTTTATATTAAAATCTTGCCACCACCTCTCCCTTCGAAATCTAGTTTTATTATGAAATAAAAAAAAGTAGTGATTATATATACTGATCGAGGAATAAATTAAAATCGGAGCGCGTACTGAGGTATGGCGTAGACAAAACAAAAAGATTAAGGAATCGAGCCAAAAAGAGCTTGTTGTGTTGCACTCCTATATCAAATCAGTAACGCTGGGGGAGTTATACAGTCTGATAATTAGGCCGGTGATATTAAATTGGAATTGAGAAAATCTCGCCGTATGGAGTATGAAAGTTTTGAAATTGAATACTAGTTCTGATTTCACCTTAGTCTCATTGGACCATTATAAAAAAAACAGTTCTCGAATGCCAACAGCTCTCGTATATGTCGATAGCTCTAGTATGCCAATAGCGCTCGTATTGGTCTAGAGCAGCGATATTCAACCTGCGGCCCGCCGTGACTTTTTAGGTGGCCCGGCCATGGCCCATTGCTCTGAGAAATTCACTTATTTAAGAACATTGTATTAAAAATTTGGTGGGAAATTCTTTGTCAAGAAATCAAATATATCAATTTTGCTTTTTGCTCTTGGTGTCGTACGGGTCGTATATTCTTTTTCTATTTGGAACGGTTACGGTTAGGGATGACAACAGTAGAGTACCTACAGTTTTATGGATGGGATTAATTTTCAACTATCTTTCATGCATAGCAAGTGAAAATGATTCGAAGGAATATCGTTTCAAGATAGTTGGGAGGTGTTGACTATTTGTAGTGAAAAACAAACAGTAATTGTTTGATTAGTCATGAAAGCATTGTATTTAAAAAATGTCGATAAATAGGAATCATTCAATGACACTTTTCCCTCAAAATATCTTTCAAGAAGTGATAAATATGTTTTTTCTTGAATAATCTTTGAAAAAGCAACGAAGTGTTTTGTCAGTATCATAGCAGTAACAAAGACACCCTATGAAGTTTGTTTTATTATTGGTAATCATATGAAACCGTTTACTTTTGCGGAAATTGTGAAGGAGTGTTTCTTAAATGCTTTTAATTTAGTGTTAGTAACAAAATAAAAAAAAATAGAAAAAATAATTATTAAAAAACCAAAACAGGAATTATAATATTTTGATCAATATTTTCCACATTTTAAGTTTCTAATGTTATCTTGGTGACTTAAAATATTTCTCCCCCCCCTTCCCCATTTATCCTCATGTTGCAGCCCGCGCGAAATAACTAACATATGTAGGCGGCCCGCGTAAAATAGCTGACACATGTATGCGGTCCAACATAAAAAAAAGTTTGAGTATCCCTGGTCTAGAGCGATATTAATTCCCGTAAATTAAAAAAGCATCACTTTAATGAGGCAAAATGTATGTGTAGAATAATTGTTTGTTTTTCTAGTTCTGTATGTTTAATTTTTGAAAACTATTTTGATGAATAGAAAAACAAGCCTTCAAATACTTCTCCGGGGACTGAAAAGCATATGAGTATTTCCAATTATTCAAGAATATAAAAAATTTAAAAGCAAAATAAAGAAATAGAAATGTGTGGGAAAGTAAAATTACATAAACGTAAATACAAAAATGTAAATCAAACTCATACTGTTCTACATAGTAAAGAATTCAAATTGTATTAATTTTCTCTGATTACGTAATTTTTCGGTTGTTGTTGCTGCATACAGTTACATTTTAGAAGGAAATGTATTGTCACTTTAGCATTTTTTTCGGAATTTTACAAAGTTTAGTTAAAACATTTGCAACTATCAGATTTCTTGATTTGCCATGGTTTCAATTGCACATTCATCAGCATAACCACTGACAATAGCAACCAATTTTTCACTACTAGGGATATTAATGTAATGATAACCCCACATACTAAATTTTATTAATATCTTATACACACAATAAAAAAACTGCAAAAAATTCACACCCACTCACACCTTTTTTATTTTTAAGTGATTCAGTTTTTAAAAGAGAGTATATATTTAGCATGAATGCTTGTACCTTTTTATGGTACCTCTCGTTTTAACGGTAAATGCATGTAATTATATATTTTTTTAGCCTTTTTTCTCTAAGTTTAAATTTTCTAAAGAACGAATTAACGAGCATAACATTTATTACTTTGTTTTTGTTAAGTATACATATGATTCTTTTTTACACATTACAAACACAAAATCATTTAATTTTCATTTCCACGAAATACGTAATTGCTTTTTATAGGAACATCAGCTTAATTCATCTTAATAAATGATTAACAACAATGTAATCCAAATATCTGAATTAGTATAAAACTATACACAGAACATAAAAGTTTATCATTGAGTATTTATGCTTATAAGTTGCTAATTATGTTTAATAATGCAATTTTAAATTTCATTCATAAATTTCTCTCAATTAAACATTGAGAAATTAAAGTTTCAATGCTTAGAAAATTCCTTAATTATCAAGTTGAAAGCCTACATATATATATTTAAAAACTTTAATTTCTTTTTCCTTGTTCTAACATTATAATCTGTTAAATTTCGAAAATGCTATTATTTCGAAATGCTGTCGTTAAAATTCGTTAAATACTTTGAATAGTTCTTTTTATTTATTTGGCGTCACTGAAATAATTGGCCTTGAAACGCATATCTTTCTCATATAAGAATTATCTAATATCCTTGAAAGCAATAATAAATTTACTTTGCTGTCATTATATTTTAAATATCAGCTTCAATTACAGTAAAATAATTTTCTTAAAAATTTTTCAAGTTGAAAATCCATTGTTATGCTGTAAAATTCTCGCTTTCCAAGGAACCCGAGTTTTAGTTTTTAATGAGAAAAGAGTTAATTTTTTACTTTCAATGTGAAGCATGATATTTTTCATTGCACAAACAATATAGGATAGGGGTGGGCAGCTAGTGGCCCGCCAAAACAGTTAAAAAATCCGCTTTGTGAACAAGTATTTCTTTTCTGTGAGCGATTAAAGTTTTGTCTTTTATTTTTCACTATTTGGAAAACAAGTGTTTCTACTAAGAGACGATCTGCAGAGTTTGGAATATGATGCTTCAAGAAGAATTCAGGATTTTATGAACCTAAATTCAATTTGCTCTTTTATTTCATTACTGCTGATATTGACACAGCCCCTGAGAGAATCTACAGCTTTGAGCTTGACTCGAAGTTATATCATAGTGTGAAGTAAATGTTTATTGCTATGACATTGACTTACATCTTTGTCAGCTGAAAAATTTTCGTATATGAAGAAATTTGCGGAAAAATTATTCTTTATATTTTAGTCGACGTTTATGTGTGGGTAACGTTTTTCTTGCAGATCAACAGGTGTAAAGATAGCTGCAAGTTGGCTGACATAAACTTGCAGGCTGTGATGAGGTTTTAAACAAGAAATCTCACGCCTGATTTTTAAAAAATGTAGAAAGGTATGATAGGGTTCATTTAATATTCCTAAATTGATTCTAGAGTTAGATGTGCTTTCAGAAAATATGAAATTAGCACAGTAAGTATATAACTGCCACTATTTTATTTAACAAACATTTTTTTATAATAAATGCAATCACGCCCCCCTCTAGGAGAGCGCGCCCCACAGTTTAAGAAACGATGTATTAGACTTATAAAAAAATAACCTGATTGAGCGTTAAAAAAATATTTATTTCCAAAGTAAAAAAACAAACGAAAAAACCGACCACACAGAGATATTTCGTTACATTTATAGATCATAGCATAAATTACAATATATATATATATATATATATATATATATATATATATATATATACATAAAAGTTTTTAAAATATTAAACATAGACACCTTTCTAAAATATTGAGAACATTTTTAAATACGCTTCACGATATATGTATAGCTACAATTTTTATAAAAAAAAGAGAAAAAAGCAATTTATAGTATAATATATAGAGAAAATCATTTAACACGAAACTGAAGGGACTGAAATATTTTTAGGGTTTCAAGAACTTCGTGTTAAATGATATTGCAAAAACAAAAACAAAAATATTCAACAAAATTAAGACATTTCTAAGAACTTAAATCTTATTTAATATAAAATTATCAAGTTTCTTTTGAAAAACAAAACATTCATTGAGTTTTCGGAATATAATATGATATTTTTCTTTGTGTTGCCTTTTTTAGTCACCAAATTGTCAACAACTTGTTCTATGTCACCCATTTTATTGCTCATTTCACCATTGGAATGTGCGTCTAAATAAATGCGCACACTTTTCATGGTGTTCCTCATGTCGGATGACGGGAGAACAGGAGCTGCATTATTCATTTCATTTTAATCGTTGGAATCTGCATCAATGATATTTTCTGAGCTTTGAACAAACTCCAAAATGTCTTCGTCTGTCTTAATTGGGGTTGTACACACTTTATCATCATCTACTGCAACGAATTCTTCCGATGATACAATAGGACTTCTAGTGTTTTCCGTATTTTGTTCATTCACAGAACGGAAAACTTTTCATGTTAGGTGAATTTGTTTCGTGTTAAGAGAAAAAAATGCATGCGAATACGTAGTAGGTTGTCGGGACTGTTGTATTGTTTCGTGTTAACCGATGTTTCATCTTAAGCATTTTCGCGTTAAGGGGTGTTGGAAAACTAAAATCTTATTTTTTTGACAATTTGAGATTTTTACATTTTCAAATTGTATAAATTTTAACTTTTCTAAAAATACCTTACTTTAACCTCTAGGGTATTTAGAAGCCCTTAAATCGTATTTTTATGTAATCGTTGAATTTGGGCCACGCCCATTATAATGGCGAAAATTGTAAACAAATTACTTTGTTTTTGCTTAAAAGTGTAACGACTGATATAAACCAAAACATGTATCTTTTATTTTAATTGAGCCTTTTATTTTTTTAATTTCCTAGCCGATTAGAAGTCTCACTGTATACATTAAAATCAATTTATTTCAAAATGTAAATTTTAATGTGCGATGTACCTTTTCTGAGAAACTACTGTTCACAGGTATGTAAATTTTTTATGAATTATTTATAATGATGTCTAATATATACTAAAGTGAGCTTTTTGTAAAAATCTCAAAAATTTAATTTTTACAAATTTTTTAAGTAAAAAATGGGTCAAATTTCGCAATGTTTGATAAAATATTTCATAATTTATTAAAAAATTCAAAATTAGCTAAAAGCTCATTTTAGTATAATGAGAGAGGTGTACTTTAACAGTATGAAAAATTTCAAGCATGTACATAAAATAGATTTTCAGAAAAGGTACTTTGAAAACAGCCAATTTAACATTGTCAGTATAGAGAGAGAGAGAGGTTTCTAACTCCCTTAAACGTATATTATTGTATTTCAGTTTTGTAAATTCACATACATTCAGCTGATTCCCTCAAAGCAGCATGCCTTTGGGTCATTAAAATTATCGTTGGATACTAATCATTAAAAATATAGATATTCCAGAAAATCAAGAGAATTCAGAAATTTGGTCAAAATAGATCATAGATACTGCGGGAAAGTAAAGCTTTTTCAAAGAAAAGTATATTTAAAACAAGTAATATAAAAAAAATTAAGTCAATTTCTACTTAGATCAACAAAGAGAAATTCTATTTCAGCTTATTTTTATTAAAATTACAATTAATATAAATATGTATATACATATACATATAACAGAATCACAACATTAAGTGGTAATTAATTTTTATTAATTATCATTAAAGTATCGTATTGTCGTCCAAAACAATCATGTATATAAAATTTTAGTTCAACTGAATGCCTTAAAACGTGAGAAAAAAACCTTTTCAAGTTTTGACACTAGTCACCAAAAATGATGCCAACATGGCTGTATTTGTATTTCTTTAAATAATTAGCTTTAAGCAATTAATTTTTATTAATTATAAATAAATTACTGTATTGTCATCCAAATGAATCATGTATATAAAATTTCAGCTCAATTGAGCGCTTTAAAATGTATTTTATTAACGATTGAAAATTCCACGAAGATAAATAAATAAATATATAGGGAGTGTGTAAACTAATAGTAGGAATTGAAAAAGTGGATTACAGAACATTCATAATAAGTACTTACTTTTGTTTCTTTTACAGATTTAGAACCAGATTGGTAGAGTAAATGAATTATTGATTATATTTGTAGGATTTTCATTAGTTTAGTAATTTTTTCATCGTATTTCAAAAGATGAAAACTATTCAGTTATAACTCTCGTCACTATTCAAGTATTTAATGCTCCTATGAGTAAATACCTCCTAGTCTAGGTAGGCCGAACCTGTAGCTATCTTGATTTATGGTATCCGACTACGTTCGGAACCGTGATTTTAAAAAGCGCATAAATGGATGATTTTCATGATATTTAGTGTCACTCAGATTAGAATACATGCATTAAATTGCTTTAAGGACATTTTGACAAAAAAAATTATTTAAATATAATATTTTGGCAAAAAATTAATTTAGAATAATTTTTTTTCCAAATGTTCTCTTTTTGTGAAAAATGGTTCTATTGTAATAATATTTTGCCTTTATATAGCTCGGACCTCTCTACAGAGGTTCAACTAGAATGTTTGAAGAATTCACATTATTTTGAAATAATTATTCGGGTTTTTTTCTTAAAATTGCTCCCCTCTGTCGTAAAATATGGATAAACCCACTTCTAATTTATGTATTTCAAAAATTCTAGTTGAGCCTCTGTACAGAGGTCTGAGCTATATACAGGCAAAATATTATTCTAATAGAAACATTTTTCATAAAAGTAGAACATTTGGAAAAAAGATTATTCTAAGTTAGTTTTTTGCCAAAATATTGAGTTTAAAAACATTTTTTGTTAAAATGTCCTTAAAATAATTTCATGCATATATTATAATCTAAGTGACACAAAATATCATGAAAATTATCCATTTATGCGCTTTTGAAAATCACGGTTCCGAACGTAGATATCTTAATCAAATTTCGAGGTAGTGACTCGGGGATCAGATTATACTATTTCATGTGTTTTGAATCTTCATTGATTATACAGTGAAATGCGTTTAACGCGAAAACGCTAAAGACAAAGTATCGGTTGACAGGAAATAACTCAACGGTCCTGACAAACTTCTATGTATGTTAATACAATTTCTTGTGTTAACACGAAAACATTTCCCTTCTGGGAATGAACAAAACACGGATAATACGAGCCGTATTGGATTGTCTATTGTATTATAGGAAGAATTTTCATTGCAGTAAATGATGATAATGTGTGTACAGCCAGAATTATGGTAGACAAAGACATTTTGAAATTTGTTCAAAGCTCAAAAAAGAATTTTTTTTGCATTTGAATTAAATTCTATATATTTTTTTGTCTATAAAAATGAATTAATTTTCTCTTTTGTTTTTATTATAGGCTATTTCACTTAGAAAGAAGTTTGTGAATCTGCAATTAAAACAGAATACTAGCTTTTCCCCTTAAATACCTTTATTTTAAATCGCATTCAAATTCAAATTTATAAACGACGGAACAAAATACAGGTCATTAATAAGCAATTCCTTGAGAACCATTAAAGATAGTATCTAATTCATTAATATTACGCACTTAGGAAGCTGAATCTTTACACAATTTCAGTTAAAGGTTAGTACTAGAGTTGATTTAATCCTATGTAGCTGTCACTCATATCGCCTATTTATGGTGAACTACATTTATAAAAAAAGAAAGAAAGAAATGCATCTCACGTGCTCTGAGTACGAGAATATTTTGGCAATTCATTTACACATTCTGTCGGCATATTTTTTAATTAACTATTGACAGCAGTGATGGACCACTTACGTCACGGCAGAAGTTTGAACGACAAAATGAAAGAAAGTTAATTTCACAGCTGAATAGGATGGAAATCTCGCCAAAGACTGTGTAACAATGTAAGGCGGTATTGGGGAAAAACATCGGAACTTTTATCTGATTTGTTGTAATTTCATTATTTTGTACACAACCCTTCAATGGGTCAATCTAATGAATTTATCGACATGTAAATGAGTTGTAGAATGTGTTACAAGTTTTCTTTTTTCTTTTGCAGTCTCTACTTCAGTAAAAAATAAATGCAGAAGAAAGAAAAGCGACGTCTTTGGAACCAAGACTGCTAATACAACTAGGAAGAAAATTAATGATGATATTTTTTTTCAGTTTTAAGGTCTCCGATTACGTTCGAAATCATGGTTATGCAAAAATGTATAAATGGATAATATTTATGATGTTTAGTGTCACTTATTTCAGAATACGTGTATAAAGTTGTTTTAAGAATAGTATTACAATAAAAAATTATTTAAGCACAATACTTTGACAAAAAATGATCATAAAATGACCCATTTTCAAAATATTCTCCTTTTGAGAAAAATGCTTCTATTCTAATAATATTTTGCTTGTATGTAGCTCAGACGTATGTACAGAGGCTCAACTAGAATTTTTCAATATATAACTTAGACGTGGGTTTATCCATGTTTTACGACAACAGAGGGGAGAAATTTTAAGAAAAAAACGCCGATAATCATTTCAATTGGTTGTAACTCAGAAAATGATGTGATATTTTCAAAAATCATAGTTGAGCCTCTGTACAGAGATCTGAACTATATATATAGGCAAAATATTATTATAATAGAAGCATTTTTTATAAAAGGAGAACGTTTTGAAAAAAATTATTCTAAGTTAATTTTTTCCAAAATATTGTATTTAAATAATTTTTTTTGTTATAATGACCTTAAAACAATTTATATATGTATTCTAATCTAAGTGACACTAAATATCCTGAACATTATCCATTTATGCGCTTTTTTTAAAATCACGGTTCCGAACGTAGTCGGATACCTTAAGCCAACTATACGACATGTCATAGGGCTCGAACGTACGAATCTACTCCAACATCGCAGGCTGCGAAGTCGCAGTCATGTCCAATTTGCTATTTTGACCAAGAAAATGCATTTGCATCGCAAAGAAATGTTACTAAAAATTAGCAATAATAAGTTATTTAAAAATTAATCATATAAATGTTAATGCAGCGTTTCTCACAAACTGTGGGGTATACCCACTAGGGAAAGGCGTTGAATTACCTTACGTAGAGGGTGCGAGCATATTAAAAAGTCGAAAATAAAAGATTAATATTTTTAAAAAACATTATTAATTTACTGAAAAAAAGGAAAAGATAAAAAAAGAGATACATTCTGACAATAATAAATATTAAAATACCCATTTACACTGATATAGCATACTTATAAATTTATCTGTACTTACAATGCATTTATAACTAATTTACCCATATTAAAAACTAAGAGAGAGAGAGAGAGAATGTTTAATAATTACTACTGACTCCCATGGACATGTTATTTACAAAATTTAATATTGTCTTGATAGTTTATAACTAAAGTCGTATTATAGCTTTAGCGTCAAAGTACATTATTATTGCATTCAATGCATTGTTATTGTATAGAGAAGGGAGGGGGAGGATTTGAGGAAAATTATGACTGAAAACTGGGTCGCAAATATTGAAAGATTGAGAAGCACTGTGTCAATGTGTTATACCGTTCATTCAAATATTTTTCTTTTTAAATTTATATTAGAAACACTTTAAATCATTGAAAAATAAACATAAGGATGAATAAAAAAAGGCTTTAGAATAATAATAAATTTCCGGGTAATTTGTCTCCAATGTGTAGCATCTTATTGCAATTTATTTTTTCAATTTTAGTGAAATTGTGACAAAACCTTTTTATATATAATTGCATGAAATACTATTACCTTTGTATTGAATGTAATAATACCAATCAAATGAAATCTAAATACAAAATAACCAATAATTTTTAAATTTCTAAAATCGTAATGAATATTATTTGAAGTTTTGATTTTGCTACTATATAGCTCTTATTCAATTTTCTGTCGAAATGAAACATTTCAAGAAGAATCGTGTTATTTATATATGTGTAATGTTTATTTTCTCAATGCAGAGTAAAAAAATAGAAAAAATCACAAAAGTTAAAATAGCAAAACAATATCACTCCAACAAAATTAAGCAGAATGTTAGTAACTATTCTGCGGATTACTTTTCTGCAGACAAACATTTAATTGATTAGTTAATCTAATTGAAATGCCATCTGAGTGGCACATTAGAATGAGTTGTTGCCAACCAGTCTGACATACATCTTAAAAATTTTAACAGATTGGGATCTGTTCAATGAAAAGTAGGCTATACCTATCTGCTTAATTCATGATGTTCACAATCCTAATTAAAACGTTATACAAGTTTCTTTTCATTGTTGTGTTTCTTCTGTTTTATAAAGTAGTAGCCGATAGCAAACAAAATCAGGAAAAATTTCTTAACATTTCCTTCTTAACAATCACCATGCGGAATAGGATGAATTTAAATGAAATCTCAATGCAGGGAATAAAAATTAAACTTAAATTAAAGAATGAAATACAAAGAGCTTAACAAAATGGATAGTGCAGTTTTCTAAATGATTAATATTTTTCATATTATACTGCACTAATGCTCAAAAATAAGACAGTTTGTATGTTTAGTCGAATTTCTCGAAAAGTGATGAATGAAAAGGGAAACTAATGTTTTTAAATAAGGAAGCAAAGTTTAGTGTTGATTAGATGTGTATATACACGTGTGGGTTGTGAAATGAAAATGCTTGTAAGTGCACATCTTAATATCTACGCTTTGCTCGTCCTCACACCTCGGCGACTTTTTTAGTGGGTTTTTTGTCAACATTCATAAAATTCTAAATAAAATAGTTAATTGAAGTAACATCAACGTTTGGATATTGAAATGAGATGAAGAATCCTTGGTAGACATAATATAGTGGTAATATTATAGTGTTATAATTATGAATCATTATGTAGACAGTTTACCTTAAATTATGTAGCAATCTGCTTTCGAGAGTAAAGCTTTGTTGACTGAAGGCTTTGGAAATTGTTTAATGAGACCAAATTCATAGAGAAAAAGCCAGGACAACCATAAAAAAGATAACCGCTATTAAAGCGAGGTGGAAGAAGAGTGCATAATTTCTTAGTTGTCTGATGAACCTTGTGCGGATACAGGAACCATAGTTTCAAGAATTACTTTCTCTAGAAGAAAAACTAAGAGAGAGAGAGAGAGAGAAAACAAAAGTGCTCTTTGTGATCGTCCCACTTCCGCCCCCAGAAGAGCCCTTCGCACGGTGCAGAGAATATCGATACTATTGAAAAGATTAGTTGGAGACAGTTCTACTTATTTTAATGAACTCAGCTTTAGACTAATTATTGATTCTTGACGCACCTTCAATCGATGAGGACCGGGAGTCCATTGGATATCCACCAACATCGAAACGGCATTTCAGCGGAGATTTTTATGGTCTTGGCAATCATCTTGTTCGACTACTGCATAAGCCTACATCTCTTTGAGAGAGCCTTAGTGACTGCTCTGAGGTATAAGAATGAAACTTTGGAGTTTTATGCTTACAATTTCCGGGCCAGTTGTTGACAAGTCATTTTAATAAATAACAACGCCTTGCATGGAGCTCATCTTGCCAATTAATTTCTGCAAAGTGGGGATTAGCCAACCAGATCCCCAGACCTTAAGCCTATAGCGCATACTTGATATTATCTTGGAAGGGCAATTCTAACTTGTCTGTTTCTTCTTAGATTCAATTGAAACCTGTAAACAATGCTATTGACAAAGTCCTGCAGAATTACACATGAGCTCATGAACTCATGTGCAATGACAGCTTGTTACAGCATGAATTAACGCTATGAAAGTTTTATAACTAAAATATATAACCCTAGCAATCCATTATTTTTCAATTCCTACTATTAGCTCACACTCTCTATATACACTGCTGACCACCGTAAATGCAACACCATGAGGGAAGCATGCAAATATTATGAAATTTACAACATGCATTAGCGGAGGTGAAATATGTAAATGATTTGAATTTCAGCGCAGACACACATCACGCGCGCCTGTGTCTCCGCCTCAAAGCGCTATTTAAGGCTTGGAGATTTCAACGGTTTCAAGTACGGCAAATGTGTTTTTCTTGTGGTTTTTCAAAAAACTATCAATTTTGTCTCGTAGAAAACAGCAATCAGCTTTTGATCAAGTATCCGAGTTCGACAGAGGAAGGATAGTGGCCTACCGAGATTGTGGATTATCTTTCAGAGATATCCGTAGTCGCGTTGGACGAAACTAAGCAACTGTAATGCGGATATGGGACCGTTGGATGCAGGAGGGTACAACGGACCGACGTGGTCGATTGAATCCACTTCAGTGCACCACTTCACGTGAGGACAGGCAAATTGTGCGCATGGCATTGACGGATCGCTCAGTCACATCACGAACCGTAGCGCAGCACATTGAGTCTGTAACACATCATTCAGTGTCTGCGCGTACCATTCAACGCCGTTTACAGCAGAATGGTCTGTCCGCAAGACGACTATTGCTTGGTCTACCCTTGACGCAGAACCACAGACGTCTCCGCCGCCAATGGTGCAGAATGGATTGAAGTTGTCTTTACTGACGAGTCACGCATCTGTCTGCAACACCACGATGGTCGGATTCGAGTCTGGAGACACCGTGGAGAGAGGATGCTGAACAGCTGCGTTATGCACCACCACACTGATCCTGCACCGGGTATTATGGTATGGGGTGGTATTGTATATCACTCTCGCACTCCTCTAGTACGCATTGCCGATACTTTAAACAGTCAGCGCTATATCTCCGAGGTGTTGGAGCCAGTTGTCCTTCCTTACCTTCAGGGCTTGGCCACAGCCATATTTCAACGGGATAATGCGCTACCACACTGGCACGCATTGTTCAAAGGTTCTTCGTCAATCACCAGATTGAATTTTTCCCTGGCCGGTTCGCTCTCCGGATCTTTCGCCGATAGAAAACATGTGGTCCATGGTTGCTCAACGATTGTCCCTGATTACACTCCCAGCTGCCACACCAGATAAACTTTGGCAACGTGTGGAAGCTGCTTGGTCTGCTGTACCCCAAGAACACATCTAAAGTCTCTTTGAATCAATGCCGAGGCTAGTGGCAGCGGTGATTTCCAACAATGGCGGTTACTCTGGCTACTGATTCTGGCAGGAACCACACTTAACAGAAGTCTATGAATTTAATCATTTGATACTTGGTCAACATGTTATCTACAAAATAAATTTTGTTGTGCTATCTCTTGTCTTTCTTGGTGTTGCATTTACGGTGGCGAGCAGTGTATTTATTTATTTATCTTGTTGGAATTTTCAATCGTTAATAAAATACACTTTAAAACGGTCAATTGAGCTGAAATTTTTTTATACATGAAAATTTTGGATCACGATATAGTAATTTAAGAAATAAATTGATTGAAACTAGTTATTCAAAGAATTACAAATACGGCCACGTTGGCATCATTTTTGATGACTTAGGGACCATTTTGGCGACTTGTGTCAAAACTTGAAAAGGTTTTTTCTCACATTTTAAAGAGCTCGTTTGAGCTGAAATTTTCTATACACTATTATTTTGAGTAAAAATACGAAAATTTAATTATAATTAACTAAAATTATTTGACTGAAACTAATTATTTAAAGAATTACAGATACAGTCGCGTTGGTTTCATTTTATACCGACTTGAGTCAAAACTGTACAAGATTTTTTTTCTCCCGTTTTAAAGCCTTCATTTGAACTGAAATTTTATATACACGATTGTTTTGGATGAAAATACGATACTTAAATGATAATTACTAAAAATTAGTTACCACTTAATGTTGAGATTCTGTCATATGTATATACATATTTATATTAATTGAAACTATTTAATAAAAAGTGGCTAAAATAAAAAATTTCCTTTTTGATCTAAGTAGGAACTGACTTTAAATTTTTTTATATTACTTGTGTGTGTGTGTGTGTGTTTACTATCATGTAATCCTTTTTTTAGGCTTTTTTGAATTTATGAAAGTACACATGATCTACATTTGTACCATAACTGCTGTATGGTATTGTTTTGTATTATATCAACCATGTAAAATGAACCGAAGAAGAGTTCGTATTATCATTTGAATATTATTAGATGACCTTATAAAACTTAACAACTTTTAATCAATCCAAAATCTTAGCATACTAATATCTATTTGACTAATGCTAAATAAGTTTGAAACAGTTATCAAACTCTATCCAATAATGAAAAATATTCACTTAACTTGCACACGAATCCTTGAATCACAACCAATTTTATTTCCAATGAGTTTAATCTAATTCTCTCATTCCAATAAATATTAAATACTCCTTTTACAATTACCGTCTCAACCTCCTCTCTTAAATACACAGTCTCAACCTCCTCTCTTAAATACACAGTCTCAACCTCCTCTTTTAAATACACAGTCTCAACCTCCTCTTTTAAATACACAGTCTCAACCTCCTCTCTTAAATACACAGTCTCAACCTCCTCTCTTAAATACACAGTCTCAGCCTCCTCTCTTAAATACACAGTCTCAACCTCCTCTCTTAAAATTACAGTCTCAACCTCTTCACAGTTAATTCCAATCTCAACAGCCTCCTAACTTACAATCTCAACAGTCTCTCTCCTCAAATCAGTTCTGGGGAGTGAATATTTAAGATGCAGTTTCGTGATTAGTTCTATTTAAAGTAAAGTTGAGGATATGTATTTTAATATATTGGAGACGCGTGCAAAGTAAGAATAATTTTGCTTTATAATGAGGCTGTACAGTTTCAATTATCAATCTCGTGACTTATGCAGGATTCAAATTAAGATTGACCGAACTTTATCAACATCACACAGAACAAAACGTGCTATCGGTGACGAAAATTTTTGTTTTGATTCAGGTCAAGGGACAAAAACGAGGCTTAAGCAGGGACCTTCTTTTTCAAATTACAGGTTTCTTTGTATTTAAAACTTGAATTTATAGCCTCAGTATATATAAAATAATTTAAAATATATCATTCAAAGTCGAGTTAAGTCTGTATGAAAAAAGTTTTACCTAAGCATATATATTTTTCATTTTTAATATTTTTTTTTGCTTTCTTGTATTTTTATAATGAAAAAATGGCAAGAACTCTCTTACTGATGTATTATTTATCAACTTTAATTGTCTTTCAAAGAATCTATCTAAGATTTTATGCCTTCGTGTGCAAAGTTACAAAGAGAAAAAATTATCAACAAAATCGAATGTAAAACAAATATGTCGGCAAAATGTACAGAAACGGAAAATTGAAATAAATTCTGTTATGAGAATGACGCAATCTAATATATATTTGTAGAATACTTTTATGCGCATTGTTCAATTATGCAATAGAAATATAATGTATTGATTCCTCAGAAGAATTATTGGGTTGTTATTTTATTCAAATCTCAATTAGCTAACTTTATGACGATTACATGATAAATGTGATCAAGCATTTTCCCTTGAAATTAGAGTTCACATTTAGACTTTTACTTGTAAGGTCAAGTACAATTTCGAATTTGATACTTGGATAACAATGTCCACGTCTTAAGATTCTGCAGAAAGTGTTACGAAATTTAAAGAAAATTATTTGTTTTTACATTATTAATTTTTATAAAATCAAATGTTTAAGTATGTACATTGCTATTGTTACTAAAATTTACTTTTTAAAATGAAGTTTCTGTAACAGAAACTGGTGGCAACAGTAAGGTCATGAACTAATTGATTGAGTTTAACCCATTGATGTTTTCAGGAAATAAACAACTTGGTCCTTTTTCTAATAGTACGCTTGATGTTTTTAGCCATTTGATCTACTATCTATGAGGGTTTTTTTCTTTTTTTAATTCACAAATTTATATTTCATTTAGGGAATTATTCTTTACAAATTCAAAACCACACACTTCCTCCAGTTTAAACCAGTTTCTTCTCGGGATTATGGTAAATAAACAACAACTTCAACTAAAGAAGCATAAGGAATTTACACCTTCATAAACCTTTCCCACGCGAACATTGAGTGTGAATTTCGAAACATTTACAATTAGAGATAAATGTAAAATGGAGATCAAAAACCATTTGACACAGATACATCTACAGCTGCTAAAAGATTTTAAGTTTTTACATAACTTGCGATTCATCATTCCTTGAAACGTTCGAATTAACAGTTCCTTCTTTGAATGTCATTTCTAAAGTTCCGAGAACTGGATCAGAAGAATAGATAATAAGGGGGAAAATTTCCATTTGAAAACAGTCAAACTCTGTACATGACAAATCTTTTCGAGTATTAAATTAATTGTGTGTCAAGTAATCATCTGGTGTAGACCCATTTAGTCTTCTGATATCAAAATGCATTTCTTCCAACGACTTTTCGAATTCTTAGCCTTTGGCTGAGGTTGTTGATAAAATACGTTTGTCAAATTCCATCCAAATCAATGCGGGTTTTTCTTTTTAAGCAGATCCAATTTACAAATCAATCAGCCACTATATATATCCTCAATAATTAATCAGATAGAAACACGAAATTCTGTCATTGGGGTTAAGTTCGCGAATTTTACCTACTTAGCTTCTTTCAAGATGTACCAGAAGCAGGTAAAATGCATATTACTGAATTGGTCTCTGAAGAATACAACTAATTGAATTAGATTTAAAATGTTTTTAATGCTTTCAGGCAATCGTAGAAATTTACATAGATCTTTATTCAAATGAGAAACAAGCTAAATAGATAAGAAAATGTAACTTACATGCAGAAATTTTAAAAGGGTACGAGATCAGGTACTTAAAATTAAACTCAGAGTGGCGCAACAGCTCATGAGGGCCAAGGCCTATTGTGTTCATCTCAGTATTCGTGACGTTGGTAGCTGAGGTGCATAAACAGATGTTCCGATCAGGTGAGATCAGGTATTTACTAAAGATTAAAAGAATTTGTTTTCAATTTGAAGTATTATTTTGAGAAAATTTGAGCCTTCGTGATAAAAGGGGGAAATTGACTTGGTTCTCTTAAGGTATCCGACTACGTTCGGAACCGTGATTTTAAAAAGTCGCATAAATGGATAATTTTCATGATATTTCATGTCACTTAGATTAGAATACATGCATAAAATTGTTTTAAGGACATTTTGACAAAAAATATTTAAATACAATATTTCGGCAAAAATTTAACTTAGAATAACCTTTTTTCAAAATGTTCTCCTTTTGTGAAAAATGCTTCTATTATAATAGTATTTTGTCTATATATAGCTCAGACATCTGTACAGAGGCTCAACTATGATTTTTGAAAATATCACATCATTTTCAGAGTTACAACCAATTGAAATAATAATCGGCGTTTTTTCTTAAAGTTTCATCCCTCTGTTGTCGTAAAACGTGGATAAACCCACTTCTAAGTTATATATTTCAAAAATTCTACTTGAGCCTCTGTACAGAGGTCTGAGCTATATACAGGCAAAATATTATTATAATAGAAGCATTTTTCACAAAAGGAGGTTATTTTGAAAATTAGTCATTCTAAGTTCAGTTTTTGTCGAAGTATTGTACTTAAATAATTTTTTATTGTAATACTATTCTTAAAACAATTTTATATACATTTTCTAATCAGAGTAACACTAAATATCATGAAAATTATCTATTTATGTCCTTTTGCAAAATCACGGTTAAGAACGTAGTCGGATACGTTAAGATAAGAGTAGGCAAACTTCCGAGGGAGATTTTCCAGTTTGTAAGTAAAACAATGTAACTGAGGCATCAAAGAACCTCTTTTGTGCATACACGTGCACAGAAGGGGAAAGGGAAATCCCCTGGTAACGGTCATGATTAATATTATCATGCTTCAGTTAATATTTCCTATAATATTTAAATGCAGAAAATAACATTTTTGATGCCTTCAAAAACCAAGTACCATCAAGAAGAATGTTTATTTTTATGATCCAATGCAAGAGCAACCCCTGTCAAAGTATCATAAAGTTGGAAATAAAATTGTCAAGTAAAAATCGAAAAAAATTCTCTACTAATAGCAGCGTAAATATTATATTCTGAAATTTCATGTTTACACTAATAACAAAAATTTACTTTGGTTCAACAGTCATTTCAACACCCTTTTTATTAGCCCTTTAGCATGTCTTAAAATATGTGTTTTGTCACTTCTGTTAGGGGTTTAATTATATTGCTTGTTCATTTATAATAGCTCTCGAATTCAAATAAGTAATCGATGCGAGAAATCACATGTAGAAGTGTCTTCATGTGGTGGCATTTGTATCAATAAATTGTATTTTTACTGCATTAAAGCTAATGAGCTAATTGAAATATTTACACTGATATTTACTAAGCTTTGTTAATGTTTGTTTTATTACAGAAATAACAGGTTTAGGCCAGTCAAATGTTTAAATGTATAGACAATTACAGATACATTTTTTGCCGCAGACAATTATAAAAGAAAAAGAGGAAGCTAAACTATTTTTTAGATGACGTGTTATTATTTTTAATAATCCATGAAAAAAGTCTAAAGAGCTAAAATCCTCTATACCAGCGATACTCAACTTTCAGCTCGCGGGCCACATGTGGCCCGCCGGATTTTTCTGAGTGGCCCGGTCATGCCCATTATACTAACAAATTTAATTATTTAAGAGCAATGTATTGAAAATTGAGCGAGAAATTCTATCAACAAGCAATCCCATACATCAGTTTTTTTATAGATGTATTGGTATGAATTGGGGGACTGTTTTTCTTCTTTTTGTAACTGTGTGACGGGCTCACGCGTCTTTTCTTTAACATGTCCTTTGGGTTCTTTGGCCCAGAATTAATGGCAACTCTTTTCCAACCAAATCCAAGAAGGGAAGTGTGAATGAAAGATGCAAATGAACAAACGTTTAAAAATTGGAACTTAGAGTAAGTGGTATGGCAATGTAAGGTAATGTTTGACAATTGATGTTAGTTTGTGGCAGTTGATGGTTATTATAGTTCGTGGTTCAAGTCTGAATGAGTTTTCGGTGACGTGAATAGAAGTTATTAGGGATCGAATATATGAAGGTCAAGTTGCACACCAGTGCATACAAAGACAAGATTAAGCATAGGACAAGATTAATCGTTTCTCCAAGATGTAATAAGGTAGGATTGATTATTTAATATTAGAATCAGGGATTAGGCGGTTCACTTATTGATAGTGGTCTGAATTAGATTAAGTCTTCTTATAAATATATATATATATATATTAAAAATGAAAAGTCGTGCTATAAGAAATGGATCATATTCTTGATGAGATACTGTTTGGTGAGTCTTTAATGATTTACACTATTCATTTGTGAATATACTGTATTTTTAATGATTTACTCTATTCATTTGTGAATATACTGTGTTTTTAATGTGAACATTCAGTTTTTAGAAATTTTTAGTTTGAACTTTCGGATTTTTTAGCTTGAACTTTCGAATTTTTTAGATTGAACTTTCAGATTTTTTAACTTGAACTTTCAGATTTTTTAACTTGAACTTTCAGATTTTTTAACTTGAACTTTCGGATTTTTTAATTTGAACTTTTTGATTTTAGATAATTTTTGATTTGAACTTTCGGATCTCAAATATTTTTTGATTTGAACTTTCGGATCAGGAATTTATTTTTTCTACCTTTACAACTATTTTAAAGATGGGTGCATCATCTTGGGAGTTTGAAGGTTCACTTATATTATGCACTAAATTGTTTTTAAATTTTAATATTGCAATATCTTTCGGAATGTGATGGCGAATAGTTTTATTTTTCAAGTATAATGATTTAATTTTAACTTTTTAATTTAAAGTATAATGGTTTAATTTTAACTTTTTAATTTTAATTTTTAATTTTTTTTTCTTTTGAAATTTGAAAATTTTCCAATTAACTTACCAAGTTGCAATAGGGGGAAGGTTGGCGCCATCCAACTAGTTTAACCCCACTTATCGGTCCTAAGTCCGAGATTGCACTTGGATATTTTATAAAATTTTTATTTTATTTTATAATTTTTTAATTTTGTTTGAAAATGATGGAACACTATCTTTTATATTCGCCATTGATATTCTGAAGTGTTTTGGTATTTTAGGATTCATATATTTCAATTTTTAAATTGATAATTGTGATTGTTTTTATATATTTAAATATATATATATATATATATATATATATATATATATATATTGTGTGTGTTGCGTATTTTACCATCGTAGATTCTCTCATATTAATTATTATAATTTAATTTGTTAAAGGTTTAAGTTGAATATCTTAATAAAGTCACATTAAGATAATATTTGATCCTAGTTCTTCCGTTAATCCTACGCCTCTAGCTCACGCTTAAACTTCGAGAGATGTTCTCCCAAGGGGAGGAACATCACAACTGTAACGGTTACTGTTAAAAAATAACTGTGGAAAGCAAGCATTTTTGGGTGAAACTAGTTTTTAGTTAACCCTCACGTCTTTTAAGCGAAAAATACACTCTGTCGCAAAAAAATATATGCACCCAGAAGAAATTGAGCTACATTCACGAAATTTGGTATGCATGTAGTGTATATGAAAATAAACAAATGATTAAAAATTCAGAACAAAATATCATTTTATTAAGCGGTTACAGCTTGCAAAAGGTTAAAAATCAGTAAGTAGTAAAGCCACCTCTGGCAGCTATACAAGCCGAAATTCGGCGTGGCATCGATTCAATTAGATCACTTATGACCCCCTGTGGAAGATCCTGCCATAGTCTTTGCATCTGCGCAGTTAATTCTCCTGTATCTCGGGACGGCTGCAGTTGCCTTCCCAGCGCGTGCAGACATGCTCTATTGGCGAAAGATCTGGTGACCTGGCAGGCCATGGTAGGACGTCATATCCTTGAAGACATTGTTGGGAGAGTCGCGCAGTATGTGGACGAGCATTATCCTGTTGATAAATGGCACCTGGGCGATTTGATAGCATGGGTAGCACAATCGGCGTTAAAATATCGTCCACGTATCTGCGAGCGTGTCAAAGTGCCTTGAAGGACCACTAAAGATGATCGTGTGTCCCAAGAAATTGCTCCCCACACTGTCACACCTTGTGAAATTGCTGTATGCCGCTCGACAATAAATGCCGGATCGGACCGCTGGCCGGTGCGCCTCCAGACACGTGCGGTGGTCATCAGCACTGAGACTGAATCGGGATTCATCACTGAAGATGACACGTCTCCAGTCTGTCACACTCCAAGTTGCCCGAGGTCGGCAAAATCCAGTCGACACTGCCTATGATGTGGGGTCAGTGGTAAGCGTCTTAGCGGACGTCGGCTCCTCAAGCCAACTTCGGTCAGTCGTCTCCTTATGGTTTCTCTTGATGGCACTGGATGTCTGGAAGGAGGTAAGTGGCGTTGAATCGATGCTAGCGACGTTGTTGGTGCCGAAGTGGCCACTCTTCTGATTGCACGATCCTCGCGATCATTTGTGTTCCTGGGACGGCCTGACCCTCCGCGACGGTACACTCTACCTTCTGTGATCCACTGTTGCCAAACCGAGCAACTACCATATCGCCCGACCGAGGGGCGGCCGATACGTCTATTCGACCAACCTGCTTTCTCTGAGGCCTATTATACGGCCCCTATCAAAGTCCGTCAGCTGCTCGTACTGCCGCCGGTTACGTCTTAGAGGCATCCTAAGTCTCAATATCGTCTATCAAAGTCATCAGATTCGTTTGGATAGCCGTACGGCGCTCGTACTCATGCTTTTAAACTCTCCCAGTTGCGCAACTAATATGCGCATAGCACACTTAGCCTTGTCTCATTGGCTTCGAAATTTTAATCATTTGCATATCTCTTACCAGACTACATTCTTGCCGAGTTTTGTGATTGTAGCTTGATTTCTTCTGGGTGCATATATTTTTTTGCGACAGAGTGTATCTAAAGAATATATGTTGTTTCAAAACGATTGAAATCCTCACTATTTCGTAGAGAAAAACAAACATGGATCAACAACTTGTTTGATTTGTCATGAAAATGTTGTATTTAAATATATATATAATTTTGCTCGTCACAATACCACTAAGCACAAATCCTTCAATAGCCCCTTTTTTTTAATGATCCCTTTCAAGGCGAGATAAATTGGCTTTCTTAAAAATATCTTTACAACAGCAATAAAATCTTTGAGGGGGAGAAGGGCTTAGGATCATTGATGAAAAGTAATCGAAATTACCCCATAATAGGTTAAAATGCTTAAAACCTATTCTTTATGCGTTAAGTTTAATAGTTTAATGTAATTTTAAAATAAAACCCAAAATAATTAAGGGGTCACAGGGGTGTTAAATTTCTCTGGAGGTCTGAAAATATAAACAATTTTCAAACAGGTATAATTTATTTAAATTTAAGTTAAATAATTCAAATCTTTTACACATTACTTATAAAGGAATGGGGCTTCAGAAAAGTATAAAATGTTTAAAATATAATCATAATTTAAAAAATTATATGCATATGAAAATAAGAAACTTTTCTATCAGAAATATTTATTAAGTTTTACGTCACGCATGCTATTTTCTAAAAGAGTACGTTTAATTACTAGCTATAAGTTGATTTATAAAGACAAATGTATTCTTAATACTTTGTAGCTACTTTTATATAAATAGAACAATAAATTACATATTTTAATAAATAAAAAATATGCATTTTTAAAAAAATATTTAAAAATTGCAATATTTTACAAATATTTTGAAATACAAAAGATATATAATACTAAAATTAGGTAGGGTTTAAAGAGTATGATGCATTGTATAATTCTATAAAGTTTTATACATCAGAGGCTAATAGTTTAGAAAATAGCGTGCGCAAAGCAAAAAATACTTAATATTTATTATAGAGTTTTCATATGCTTATGACTTTTAAAATTATTATTATATTTTAAACATTTTATACTTTTCTGAAGCCCCATTCTATTTTA
Source organism: Trichonephila clavipes (assembly GCA_019973935.1). Taxonomy (NCBI): domain Eukaryota; kingdom Metazoa; phylum Arthropoda; class Arachnida; order Araneae; family Nephilidae; genus Trichonephila; species Trichonephila clavipes. The sequence goes on from BMAU01015471.1 coordinate 439,667, forward strand.
AATAATACGTAAAAGAATTTGAATCATTTAATTTAAATTTAAAAGAATTATACGCGTTTGAAAATCGTTTATATTTTCAGACCTCTAGAGAAATTTAACACCCCTGAGACCTCTTAATATTTTGCTCAATTTTTCACTTTTTAAATATCTTTGGTCTTATAGCGCCCCTATCCTTATTAATCCTTAAGTTGAGGCCCACGTGAAATAATTATCATATGCATGTAGCCCGGTGGAAAACAAGATTGAGTACCGCGGCTCTATACAAATAACCGATCTCCGTCTTAAAAATTCGAGTGAATTATCTCATCAAGTTAATTTTCTCATTTTTTAATGCCAGGCTTAAATTGTTTTATTATAATCATTATGAGAATCCTCAGATTATTTGCTATTCTTGAGTCATTCAGACAAAAGGCATGGAGCTTCTTTCAGATAGAAACAAGTTAAATACCTAAAATACCCGGGAAATCCAAAAGAAATATACCCAGTTCCACTTAGTCTTGTCACTGTGAGTTAGTAATGATCGTTAATTGCGGTTAGAAAATTACTGTCGAAAAATAATGATAAATGAAACCTCAAGGGCCCAAATAGGCTGCATTTTTGATAAAAATCTCTTAAGGTGAAATTTCAGGTAGGTCCTTTTTTTATTAGATTTGCCAGAAACAGGAAGTTTTCTTGAAGAAGTAATTGTTTTACTCTACTTACTGTAATTTCTCGAAGAATTTTCCTTGAGAAAATCGGTAACACACGAAAGTATTTTTGGTATAGCCACGAGTGGATTCTTCAGAGACATAGTTCTTCCTCAAGAATTATGTTTCAACAGAAACTGAAGGGCTCCTGTTGCTAGCGGTTGTTGAATTTGTAATTAAATTGTAATGATCTTAACGCAGTGCTTCTCAAAGTTTCAATATTCGCGACCCAATATTCAATCATAATTTTCATATTGCGCCCCCCTTCATGCAATAACAATATATTGAATTCAATAATAACATACATTGAAACTAAAGCTACAATATACGACTTTAACCTCTTATATGCAACCGACGTATATAAACGTCTCTCTCAGCCAAAGCAATAATTTCTGGACAATAATTCAACAAAAAAATACTTTGACGCTAAAACTGCGATACGACTTTAACCTCTTTAAGGACCACCGGCGTATATAAACGTCTAGCTCAGCCAAAGCGTTTATTTCCTTGGACGTATATATACGTCTTTCCGAAGTAGAAACTTTTCTGTATACTGCTATCCATAAAATTATTCCGAAGGTTTTGGAATGCAATAAAAGGACCTCGACAATGTTTGCGAAGGATTTACTTATTTCAGGTGATTTGCTTCTTTTTTTATTCCTTCCCCCAACCCCAATGCATCACATACACGCGCATACGTTGAAAACGGTTCGGATTGGGAAGCGAATCACTTAACTTTTAATCCGCAGTCAACGAATTAATTATAAACCGTAAAAATTATCAACGTAGGTGTTAACTTTTGTATGTTATTTTATATGTGACATAACATCAGTGGTTATTATTAAAATTGTTCTTACCTTAGTATTGCTAAATTAATTATAAAATACATTGTGTAGCACTGATACATTTATAAATGTAATATATCAGTGTAAATGTATATTTTATTTTTTTCTTATATCAGAATGTACTTTGTTTGATTACATTCAATGAATTAATAATTTTTAAAAATAATCTTCTGTTTTCGAATTTTTAAAATGCTCGTGTCCCCCTCGCAGAGTTATCGCGCCCCCCCAAGGGGGCGGGCCCCACAGTTTGAGAAACATTGTCTTAACGTCATAAAAGTAATACAATTAAAATAAATATTTTAACGTGTGCCATTTTGCAGTTTAACTACTATGGAATGTTTGGTTAGTTTTTGTTTAATGATTATTCAAGAGGTAGTTGGACTTCTTACTATTTGATAAATAATTGATATTAAAAATATTAGATTTCCCGTTCCATTCTAGGAAAAAATAACACCTCATGCGCACTACTTCGTTTACAACACGTTACTTAAATACATCTGGGAATTAGGCGTACGTGCACGTAAATACCTTTTTCTGAAGTAAGATTTCCCTCGTGCATAATCTACATTCTACATAGTCTACCTGTGAGATATACTTTAAATCAGGGGTAGGCAGACTTTTACATGGTACGGTCTACTTCCAATTTTTTGAAGGTGTTGCAGACCACCCAGTGGCGTAGGTGTGGTAAACTACAAAAAAGCTCAACAATGTTTATATTCTAACAATAATAAATACAGAATATACACTTACCTACATAACTACTATAAAAAAACTTACTCTTTTAAATTCACGTTTTAAGCAAAATGCAAGATAATAAATGATAATTATACCCACAATTTAATAATATCAAATGATGCATTTATTATCAAACAAAAATCGTTAAAAATAAATCATTTTCATTTAAAGTTAGTTTTCGTAGAATTTTATAGTCTCAGTAGAAGATTTAGTCTGCATACTGCCCGCCCTAATCTTGAATATCTCGGTATACAATTACTAATTACTCTTTTACTAATACAATTAATCTTGCCCCGGATTCCAAGTGGTCGCCGGTGGAATAGGAATGATATGTTGACTTAATTATATTCATCGTTGAAAATGCAAATGTACACAGGTAGGTAGGACAAGGGAATGATATTAAATGAAATGCAGCTTTTTTATATTAAGATACTTTACTTCGTCCATTACCGATGTATGCCCTTAACACGTTCGCTGCCGATGACCTTCTATTGCGGAACGTAATATCAGTACAAGAATCCAATCCCCCGTGGCTGTGGGGTGATGTTTCAGTATCCAATCCCGTGTTATCACGGGAAGAGATTGTGAACGTATATTTCCCCCTTTAGTCCGTGTGTGGGGGAAAACGCATTTCCACGGCTGACATCGCGGTGATCGCATTTTTCCTTTATAGTCGCAGAGAATGTGTTAAGCATCATATATTGTGTGCTTCCAGTTGTGACGTCTCACGCGTCTTTTCTTTAACAAGTCCTTTGGGTTTTTTGGGCCAGAATTAATGGCAACTCTTTTCCAACCAAATCCAAGAAGTGAAGTGTGAATAAAAGATGCAAATGAACAAACTTTTAAATATAGATCTTAGAGTAAGCGGGATGGCAATGTAGGGTAATGTTTGACAATTGACGTTAGTTTGTGGCAGTTGATGGTTATTACAGTTCGTGGTTCAAGTCTGAATGAGTTTTGTGTGACGTGAATTCAAATTATTAGTGATCGAATAGAAGGAATCAGCCAAGTTGCATACCATTGCATACTAAGACAAGTTTGATCGTTGCTCCAAGCTGTAATAAGGTAGGATTGATTATTTAATATTAGAATCGGAGATTAGGCGGTTCGTTTATTGATAGTGGTGTAAATTAGATTAAGTCTTATTGTGTGTTGCGTATTTTTACGATTGTAGATTCTCTCATATTAATTATTATAATTTAATTTCTTAAAGGTTTAAGTTGAATATCTTAATAAAGTCCTGTTAGGATAATGTTTGATCCTAGTTCTTTCGCTAATCCTACATCTCTAGCTCACTCTGATAATTCGAGAGATGTACTTCCAAGGGGAGGAACATCACACAGTAATGGTACGTGTGTCGTCTACATATAATAACGTGCATTGTGAAGAGCCGATATTCCAATCTAACTGGCATTGATGTTCCACAAATATATTTATTTTAGTATGCGAGTCTTAGGTCTTACGTGAAAGTGGTCACCCCAAAATGTCTTGGTGGTCCACAGGTCGATCGCGATCGACTTAATGTTTACCCCGTCTTTAAAAGAATGTTCTGCTTTAACTCTCCTCTTTCAGAGTTTTACTTTATACACTTAATTGACTTGGTGGAAAACCCCCTACCTAAAGCTCTTTTCATTTTTTTTCGTGGTATTGGTTTTCTTCCATGTATTTGGTTTTGTGGTAAACAGGTATACTCTATATTATGATCATAGATTTTTAAATTACTTTATTTGATGAAGAGGGATTTCTTTACCTTGTATTTGGCACAATATGTTTTATGAGGATGATACCTGAAAATTCTAAGCAACCAACTCAAGTGAGTGAGTGAACATTAACGTCACACTATTTTGTTCCTCGAGGGCTTTTGGCGACGGACCTCGTAATTTTGAACCATGGTCAAGTGACGAGAACGAACCCTCTCTTAACTTGTATCGTTCTCCTACATGGTGGGTCTTCAATAGTACCAGGCTCGAACTCATGACACGCCGGCCACGAGTCCGTTACCTTGACCACTAGGCTACCGTGGCTAAAGTAACCAACTCAAAACCATTAGCGAAATTTCTTTAGTTGTGATAAGAACCTGGTCTCGAAGTACTTAATATTAAGATGTCTCCAGGTTGGCATTAATTAGAGAAATTTAAAACACAATTAACAATTTTAAGGTATTAAAATTGTTTATCGTAGTTTTTTCTTCGAGAGAGAGAAATGAGAATGTATGCATATATTGCTTGTACATCAATTATATACCCGATTCACCATGTGACTGTATTTAAAGCAAAAGTTACAGTGATGACTTACTATAATACATGATTTATTCCATTAAAGATAGTTTAATCAGATTTTTTAGAAAATAAAATAATACGTATACACATAGCAATATTTGAACTCAATACTCAAAGAGAAAAAAAAAGACTTATCGAGAAAAATTATCCATTCAAATAATGTTCGAAATAAAATAGTTTTGACAAAAATTAATTATAACGGGTTTACATATATTCGATATTTGTGAATAGAATTTACAAGTAATACTTAGCAAAATGAAAAATCTAAGTAGAATATTTCCTTTTTAAGCACAACTGAATATAAAATGATTAATTCTCTATCAATACAAATCTTATTATGTTTACAGCACATTGGATTGATTGTTGTTTCATTGTGGTTATAGAAATGGAAGCACGAATTAGAATCGGCATTGAATGACAGTCAAATAAATATTTCCAATATATTAGAAAATTATTAATATCACATTGGAGATCTTTAATTTTTCGTATTTTAGTGTCAATGACGAAACGAATTTAAAGGCTTCAAGGCAGAATTCATTATGATTCCACTTGACGGGAATCATTAGAATATACCATCGACTTTATCATTAATTATATATTAATCTATAATACTCATTATTGATGTTTAGCACTGAAAAGAACATTTTCAACAACTCTATGAAATAAAATTCATATTACTTTCCAATTCTTCATAAATGTGTAAAAAATATCACTCCAATTTCGAACATTTTTGATTAAATGATTTTCAAAAATTTACTTTTTTAATATGAGGAATTTCGCTAATGTAAATATGTATGCAATATAATTTTCATTTAATGCATATTATTTAATAAATGGTAAAAAAAAGATAAATTTATTTGCAAGATTTTTGTGTTTGTTTGCTTATTATTTTTTGGAGTACTGAGCACATCATTTATCAAGCGAAAAAAAGAGAGAAAGATGCATACCATACAGCAGTATTCTTTATATGCTTCTTCCGAATTATGAAGCATAACTCTTTCCGTTTCTGTATAAACCTAGATAGTTTTTACGGAGGTATGCCAATCCTTAACTCTTTGATGCAACATGGCTGCTCTATTAGACAAAACTTTAATTTTATTTTTTAAACTTTTCCGTAAATCCCTAATTGGTTCCTTTCCAGTGTTTATTCCTTCCATATTTGAAAAATCACTGCACAATTAATTCAATCACAAATGACGAAGGGAAGCTATTTTTGGGTGTTTGTACATATATGACAGTTCTCAACTTACCTTTTAGAAGTGGGAACTGATCACCAAACAAACACACACACACACACAAGGTAGGAAATTATTTCAAATGCAATAAAAAAACAAAGAAAGGTTTACCCTCCATTTTTTTGGATATCTCTTATAATATAGGGGATTTTACAACTAAACAAATTTAAAATAGAATTATGTACCAGAAAACTCAGATAATCTATCAAATGTAAAGTGTATTTATGCATCGATGGAAAATCTGATTGCTTTTAATACGAAGATGGTTAAAAAATATGCTTATGTATGCCCTGTATATGCATGCAATCCAATGTAGTGTATAAACTGTAGAAATTATTTAAAACGAAATTTGAATAAAATTATTTTTATTATTGTTTCTGCTGTTAGCGAAAGAAAGTACAAACATTTTTCCAGATTATTCCTATGTAACAAAGGGTTAAAAAGTCAAAGTGTTTCAGATATTTTAAGGTCTATTTTTGCATTTCCTTAATAGTTATATGAAAAAATAATTAACAAAATATGATTTTCCTCTACCCCTGATAATTGCTTCAGCTTCAGCATATTTAGATTTAAAAATAACATGGCCAATGTACATTTTTTAATCTCCAAAATAGACATTAAACATCATGGAAATAAATAATGAGTTTTTTATTTAAATTGTTAATGAAAAATAATATGCCACTTTGTTATACATACATACAAGATTCAAAAATTACGGAAGAAAGCTTAGGAGACTGTTGCATTCAACTAGGGTGGTCCATCCTTTTTTAAAGCGGTTTCATTCCTTATTAACTAGGCACGTTCTTCTTAAAAGTTAGGATATAAGCCACCCAGTGGTCAAACCCAATCCAATTACCAGTTTCAAAATGGTTGTGGATTTGTCGTTCGCTTGTGCATCAAGACGGTTCTAAATAGAAAGATATTAGATTAGATAACAAATTGCGAACGCAAGCACCTTTCAATCTCTACTACGACACTTGGTGGAGCAACTTGATTAATTGCTCTGGATATGATGGATTGGTAACGATCATAAAAAAAAATAATAATCTGCTTTGATGTGATTGCAGCAAAATAATCTGTGATTGTTAGATTCCTTGGCTCAAAGCATTAATGTAGGAATTATGGTTTAATGCGTTGGAGCACATTATTTTTGTTTCTGATTGAAAGGAATTTGAAAAAAAGTGCCACGGACATAATCCTTTTCTGAATGGAAAAGGTGGGGCTGAATTTGATTATTGTTCAATTTACAATTAAATTGGATTTTTGAAATTTGATTTGGAAAAAGGTGTAGGTTTAATTGAGGGCATTATTATACGTGGGCTGATTATGATATGGCAGTTATACAATTCGTGAGCTTATCATGGTGTTATGATTTAAGATGCATTTCGTAAAAGTTTTTCAAATGCATTTCAGAAAGATGAAAGCATTTCCAGATTTTTTGCAGCTTATTTTGAATTAAAGAATGCACACAGAGAAAATAGGAAAAACATTGCGATTCAGATGATTTAAGTCTTTAAATCCAATATAAAAATGGATATCCAGCAAAACAAATTTGCATATTAAAGCACAAGAATGTATAGCGGGGTTGTTAAAGTAATTATATGGTATATATCAAACTTTCTCATTCTGCATCTGTTGGCCCTTTTAGGTCAATAGATTTTAACGTAAAATCAAATAGAAAGCGAATTCATCCAAATAAGAGAAAAGTTACGAAATGTAAAAGGGAAACATAACTTAAAACTAAATATTAATTATAAAAATTGAGAATTTATTTTACTAATATAATCAAAGATACACGTTTGAGAACTAAAATGCTTCAAATTCTGCAGAGATTCTCACAAAAGAATCCAATTAATGTACATAAATTATTACTTAAATACCTATAATCAAGTTCTATGTATTCAAATATTTTATTGATATATTAATATGATTAAAGAAATATAAAGTGAAGAACAATTTTCAAGAAATAATTATTATATTTGTATCTTATGAGTAAAAACAAATGTTTTTTACAAAATAAGTAAATATACATATATATATCTATACATAACGAGGTGTGGGACAAAAAAAAGCGAGACAGGTCCAATAAATCATTCCCGTGACAGTATCACCTTCAAAGTAGTTCCCTTTTCAGCATTCACACCCTTCTGCATTCGGTGCTGTCTTTACTGGTAACAGTTCTGGAACGAGGTTTTTGAAATGCTCTTCAGGAGATTTTCCGTTTTCGCCTGAACCTTTTCAACTGAGGTAAAATGGGTTCTTGTAAAGCAAGATTTAACTGTAGGAAATAAAAAAATCGCATACGGCTAAATCAGGAGAATAAGGAGGATGCCCCATCGTAGTAATGTGTTTGCCGGTCAGAAACTGCTTGACAGATAAGGCCGTGTCAGCTGGTGTATTGTCTTGTTGCAACAGCCATCCATCACTTCCTAATTCTGTCCCCCCCCTAAATTTCGAAGTCTTTTTAGTACTTCAATGTAGTAGTGTTGATTAACAGTCTGATACCTAATGCGAGAAATAATCCTCTCATATCACGCATTTTGGCAATGTTTTGGTCTGTAATCGCTGGCCTTTGGCACCCAGCAAGTTCATTATCCTCCACAAAAACCTTTTATGCCATTCAAACATATGTGCACTAGACTAAGTTCCATCTCCATAAGCCTCGATTAATATTTAAAATGTTTTTGTGGCGGATTTCTTCACAAGAAACTTGATGTTGATTCGACGTTTTTCCGGCAGTATGCAGTCATTCAATGACGCAGTACTCCCAACTGGCATGATCAATTAGGGTGAAACTGGTCATATGGATAGAGGAAGTGTGTGAGATGACGCCACCAAAACAGTTGCTGTCAACTCCCCTCTTTTTTCAAGTTACACACTTAGCTTCGTCTTTTTTGTGTCACACCTTGCGCATATATATATATATGTATACAGGTTGTTGCCAAATTCAACAGACAAATTTAGAGGGGTGATAGTTGGCAGCATGAGGGCGACAAATTGCCGTAGAATATGGGGTCGCAAATCCGTTTAGTCGTTGTAATTCACAAAAACGATTTTCAAGAGTGTGACTTCACGGGGGATGAAAAGAGGCAATAAGAGGTAAGAAAAACATTTTTAAGACTCAAAACATGTTTAGAATACCAACCATGCATCATAGTTCGAAGTCAGAAATGCAACAAGTTATTATCATATGAATTGTACGAAATTACTGCCGCAAAGTTCATAACACAGATGATTCCGACGGACAAAAGATTGTTGCACGATTTCAAACAAATCCGGTGTGCTATCGATGTCACCTGAAGGGACAACGATTCAGGCCGGGACATCCTCCATACAAGTTAGCGGCGTCTCATGCACAAGCGATATAGGTGACCTCTGAAGAAGAAATCCAAAGGATTGAGGTCTGGGGTGTGTGGAGGCAAAGCAACAAGTCCGCTTCATTTTGAAAATGCTGTTGTCGAATTCCCAATCATTTTAATTCAGACTGTACTTAAAATAAGACTTTAGAGCATGCAATTCTATTACGTTACATATTCTTAATTTTAGTGTAAAAGTCTAACTTGGGCAGAAATGAATACCGAAAACAAAGTTATGCTTTGTAGATGTATTATTCATTTAAATAGGGGGAAGGGAAGGAATTTCCAAATGTAAAAAATATTTAGATTCCTGGTTTATTTTACTAATTTCTAAGCAGTTAAATTTTACTTACTCCCTATTATCTATTTTTATATTGGATATCTAACTCTTTTATTTTATTATTAAATAATAAATAGCTGCTCTGAATTTAATTCTGTTTGCATTCTATATTTTCGTACCTCTAGGCACTAGGTAAATGCGCATATATTTATGATGATCTTCGCTCAAATGTTATTTATTGTGCTTTCAAATATTTTGTGGTACCTTTCCATTTCACCGGTGCAAATCTCGCGAACGAAGCTTCATTGGCGACAACATACACACACACACACACAAAATGTTACCAATGTTGGGTCTCATTGGTCTATCATCTCTTTTTTATGTATTAAGAAAAATATGTTATTGATAAGAAACGACCTCGACATGTTTTAAAAATGTGGTGATAAAAGGTTACCAGCGGGAATATTCCACTTAGCATTGGTTGTATCATTTTATTTTTTGACTTTATCACCTGCGCAGGCGAAACAGAAAAGTATCAATTTTGTGTCATTATTTATGAATAATATTAAGTAAAAAAGCCAATCTTATCAATATTAAGTAACTATCCAAATAAAAATCACAATATCGGAAATTATATTCTATATTTTAAGCAATACAATCATTAACTTAATTTTGTAGAAATTTTCTTATCAATTCTTATATCATATTACGAATGAAACTCAAGAAGTTATTTAGTAATCAAACGTTTTAAACGTGTAAATTTGTAATAAAAATGAATAAAGCAAATCGTTTTCTTGAAGAAAAAAAAGAATATTTTCGGTGATATTATCAAAACAAAATGATAAAATAATGGATCTCAATTTAAAAGAATTTTTGAGCTCCAGGCAAAGTGTTTTAATGAAATGTTCCAAAGATATAAGTTAGATAACTATAGTTGAAGAAAGAAAGAAAGTAAACATTATTTTTTTTTATTCTCTCTTGGGACATTTGGTACTTATAACTTTTTTCTAATGGAATTCAAATGGAAGTTTAATAAAATGAATAAAAATACCTCCGGGAAGCGCAGAAATAATATATCTTTATTATAGATATTTGAGGTCTTTTTTTTCTGTGGTTCTCTCAAAATTGTGTCAAGGTCACACTTTTCCCGTTTATATTCTTAAGTATCATGAAATTTTTTTCTTGTTATTTGAAATAAAAAGTTTCGCTCAAATTGCTTCTAAGAATCTCTTATATTTTCTTGATTCACTTATATTATAGATTACCTCATTCAAGATTTTGATTATATATAATGTATATCTCTTCCATACATTATTATTTCTTACATTTTTGGGTTCTGCTGCATTTATTTATTTTTTTTCTCATGCTCACTAAGAATATTCATTTTCGGGTACTTAAAAATTTAACCTTGTATTAAGAAACAGTTTTCTTCACTCTTTTTTTGAAATTCATGAGAGATTTTGAGCTATAATTGCAAGTCTTTGATTTTCAATTCTGCAATTAATTTATGTTATACAAACTAACACAAGAAAAATTGTATAACTTTACTATCCAACCAGTCTAAGCACCAACCAGCATTGGTTAAAATGATTGGCCGAAAGATTGTTAAAAAAAATTTTTTTAATCATTTCTTCTTTCTTTTTTTTTTTTTTGGTTTTAATACAATTGTACGACGAATTTGAAATTACCCAGCTACTTGGATCTACCTGTATTGCTCAAAATGACTTGCCAACATCATTGAAATGGCCTGAAATCTGAATCATCTGTAATTTAAGTACCTATTCAGAGGTTCAACCAATACACAAAGGAAGTATAGTTTAATAAATGCTTCTTGCATGGATTAATACTGATTTTGCTGTCAGTTTACCTATCGGATCACGATTTTCTGACACGTAGATGAAGGGTAGGTCATCCAAACCCGCATAACTGAGATTTACTCCATTAAAATCGAACACGCATCTTAAAATGTTAGACGAGTATAGTTTGAGAAGAAGGAATGATTCAACAAAAGATAAGGATGGGCAATAAAAAACGACTATTTTTCAAAATACCTAATCTGTTCCTGATAAATGCCCATATATATAAATATTCTAGATCACCAGTAATTATCGTTTTCCAAAAAGGGAGAGATTTCTTATCGAACAGCAGACGGAGAGGGAAGGGGTGGCAAGGAAAGCTATTGTTGCCCGATAAAACCGGTTCAACCAAACCATAAAATTATAATCGCTTAAATCGTCTATGAATATCAAGCACAAAAGAGGTAAGCATTAATGATAGATTACATTAATCAACTTTTTCCTCCGCTTCGTACATTTTACATTTTGGAATTTGCCTTCATTTATTTCAGCTATTGTTATGACCAGTAGCCGATCGAAAAAAAAATATATAACCAATGTCGTGACAAATTGCACGACTTTAAAAAGAAATTTCGATCTTCTCATTTGAAGGCATGGAAATAATATCCCTAAAGGTTTTTCTCTTGATCCTATCCATCCGGAGTTTGTTGGGCAAATTATCTAGAAAAGGGTTTTTTGACCTGACCCTTAGCCGATAAGTCTGCCTCCAAGGATTTTTTCGGACTTACGTCGACCATTTTTCAACATTAATTTGTTTGGGAAACAGAGATGTACCCAAACTCTTCACTTAATAATTGCTATTGATCTTTTAAAACCTCACGAGGAAAAGCAATTTTGAAGTAAATATGAGTTATTCGTGGATCATTGGACTCCCTTTAAGGTATCCGGATGATTTAAGACTGTTTATTGGCACTCGGTGTCTGTGATGAATACTGTACGCCATCATTGCTAGCTTAATTTGTTTAAGCAAGGCAAGGTTATGATCTTTCTGTAATGAATATTTTAATTAAGTATTGATTTTGATTTATGATAGTCTTAAGTTACACTACGAGGTTATCGGCAACGATCTGGTCAGAGAACAACGGTGCGGAAGCATTTATGCAAATTATTGACGAAGCTCGAGTCAATTTATTATTTAAATAGGGTTGATGCGTGAGAAATATATTTAAAAGAATCTGAAGCTCTTTTAACACACTTTGGGTTCTCTTAGCTCAAACTTAAGGAATATTTTAGTGTTCGTTGCTTGTATCAACTTAGTTTCGACATAAAAGGAAATGCAAACAATTACTTAAATGGTACTTACGTATACCGTCCACCAATCAAAAGACGTCGCCAAATGTCATGATATATAGCCAATAGTGGCATGCAGGGGCATCCTAAGGCATGCGTCAACTGCGCCAGGGTCTGAGGCCTCACCCTCGGGGGTCCTCCTTTCGTTCTCGGCTTAATCTTAATAAAATTCGGATTATTTTAACTGTCAAATATTATTCATATAAAGCATATTCTCCGATAAATAGGGAGCGGGGGGCTGTGGTAGCCCAGTGGTCAAGGTATCGGATCATGGCGGGCATGTCATGAGTTCTAGCCCAGTATCACTAAAGACCCGCCATGTAGAGCAGCGATACACGTAAAATCTCTCGAGAGCTGAAACGTCCTCCCGTTGGTGTGGTAGTTAGGAGAGGGGGTGCCAGCTGTTTAAAATTACGGGACCATGGTTTAAAATTACGTGGTCCGTCTCCAAAAGCCCTCGTGTAGCTGAACAGTGCGACATTAATATTCACTCACCCGATAAATAGGGAATTTCAAACTGCAAGTCAATTGACAAAGACAAAAGTGGCAAAACTATAAGATGTGATGACCATTGTCCAAGTCCAGGTCTAGACCTAATACCGTAAGCAATTATTCAACTCATTTTTTCGAAATGCAGCGACGGTTTTCACACTACTTTTTAATTTTATAATTGCGGAACACAAAAAGCACTAAATGTGTGCTTTTTACAAGTATACTCAGCATGCTGTGAAGAATGTTTTATATTTTCTAAAAGAATTTCTTTCATACTTACAAACAAAATCCTGTTCGTACCTCTTTTTCAAACGGTTGAGGATTTTGTGTGTGAGTGTACATTTATTTATGAAAACACAATTAGAAGTATGATGTAATACTATGTCTTACATTGTAATGGGGACATAGTCGACGTTTTTTGGATTACCTTTCCATTTTAATTTCCCAACAAAAAATTGCACTTTGCCTTGCCAATCCCTGCTCTTAGTCGAATATTTTCAAGAATTTAAATTTCTGGCTTCAATGAAAAAGTCCCGTCTTCACCACAAAGAAAACTTCGGATAAGAAGTACTTCAATACCATCAACAAACTGCATCTTTTAAAAACAGTAGCACTAATAATATCACTATGAGAAGTAAAAATATATGCAAATAAAGAAAAAAAAGAAACATCAGTGCCCGTAAGGACAAACCGGTTGTGGCCAGCTTTCGGTAGCTGGTTAAAGGGTTAGTCATTTTTAGATTATTTTTTGTCAAATGAAAGTCTAGTATACTTTCTTAATTTTAAAATAAGTAAGCTAATCGAACAATTATTTAATACTGAACGCGATTTTTTAAAACAACGAAAATGATCCAATAAAAACTAATAATGAGCAATGAGACCTTTACGCGCCCTACAGATGGCAACATCAGCTTCTTTTTGATCAAAACATAGCACCGTTCCTATGCTCAAGTGCACCCCTTAAATATTGTGGGGCCCTTTCATCTGACACCATGCCGAAACCAATGACCATGAGAAATCCAACGGCTGGACACATGTACAAGCTGGAACTCTGAGTGTAATTCGAGGTGTCAGAAATGCACGCGTGCTATCCGACCCATCCCGACAGTGGAGAAGACAGAACGTCGGAAACACCGAGAAAACTAATTGTGTTTACCTCCTCCCTCACAAGTAACATTTCTGTAGCATTGAAATAACTAATAGTATGAATAACTTCTGTTTAATGTAAATACTGTAATTAATAGTTGTGATGTAAATAAATCAATTATTTAATTTTTTAACTCTCACGCAACCATTAACTTTCCCAAACGTCACGGCATTCACCATAAGAATTTTAAAGACTCTGATTTTGTTTTAGCGGAAAAATGAAAAATTCATATAATAAAAAAGTGGAAAGCATCTGTGGAGACACAATTTTTCGGTAGCATACAAAAAATTGTGGCTAGAAAACACAGGATAAAGAAAGAAAGAAAGAACTCATCAAAATTGTTACACCATTAGTTACATTTCTAAGCAATGTTGAAACTTATAACTTTATTTTAAAATTTAAAATGAATTTTGTTAGCTCATGATTGTATTTTAAACATTTTGTCATTGAATTGACGAAGCGTTACCTTTAACAGCTTACCAGTATTTGTTTATTTCTTAAATAACAAATAAAGGAAAATTTTAATATGGATCGGAACAAAGATGGATTTTGAACAGGTACTAGTAAGGTTATGGTATTGCATATATAGGAAATGGAAGAGCAATAATCATTTTACTGCATAATAGTCACATCCGAAATCAATTTACGAATTCAATAAGAAAGCTTTTATTCCTACTTGACAAATTTTTAGTTTTCCTCTGTTTCACAGACCGACTTTCTTAGCACGTGAAACTTATCAAGAGGAAAATAATACTAACAACTCATAAAAAAATATCTATTCAAAATAAAAGATGAAAAAGAGATCGATCAGGGCCGGCTCCAGCAGTTTTGCTGCCCCTGACAAAAATGGAGAAAAGAATGCCACCCTCTTTATATTATAATTAAAAAAGAAAAAAGATGTATATATATATATATATATATATATATATTTATATATATCAATCATCACCAATCTCAATCACAATATATATGAAATATATATTTAAATATATAAAATCAATCATCACCAATATCAATCACATCGTTTTCAAACAAAATTAAAAAATCAATTAAAAAATTAAAATATCCAAGTGAATGTTATAAGTGGGGTTACTAAATCCTATTTCAAAATATCAATAGCGAATATAAAAGATAAAATTCCATCGTTTTCAAACAAAATTAAAAAATTATAAAAATGAAAAATAAAAATTTATAAAATATCCAAGATCATGCAACCATCTTTAAAATAGTTGTAAAACTTAGTTGTATATGTATAAAAAATATTTGATTTGAGATCCGAAAGTTCAAATTAAAAAGATAAGTTCGAAAATCTGAAAGCTCAAACTAGTTTGATGGCGCTAAAAAAACCTTCCAAAAGTACCCTATTGCAACTTGAATTAAATATATAGTTAATGCACCCAGAAAAAATATCCAAATTTAAAAAAATTTAAAAATTAGAAAAATTACAAAAAGGTTAAAAAATTAAAACATTATACTTGAAAAATTAAACTATTCGTCATCGCATTCTGAAAGGTATTATAACATTAAAATACTAAAATTGAAAAACAAATTAGTACATAATATGAGTGAACCATCGAACACCAAAGATCATGCACCCATCTTTAAAATAGTTGTAAAAGTAGAAAAAATAGTTGTATATGTATAAAAAATATTTGAGATCCGAAAGTTCAAATTAAAAAGTATCAAAATCAAAAAGTTCGAAAATCTGAAAGCTCAAACCAAAAAATCCGAAAGTTCACATTAAAAAATCCGAAAGTTCAAACTAAAAAATCGGAGAGTTCAAACTAAAAAATCCAAAAGTACAAACACTAAAAATTCCGAAAGTTCAAATTAAATAATCCGAAAGTTCGAATTAAATATATATATATATATACTAGCCGTTACCCACCCGCTTCACTGGGTATTTCATGATGTTGTATATATGTAGACTGTTTACATATATATATTAATTATTGATATCTAGCATTAAGAATTCGATTGTAGAAAAATATATTTATAGCTGTTACACTCTCACCCCTTGATATAAAAAGAACATAAATTAAAATATCTAATTTCTATTTATTTCTAAAATAGAAGGAGAAAGATTTTTTTCGCTTACTTAACCTAATAATCAAGTGGATTTCCACCAAAGCAAATTTCAGTGGATCTCTACTCCATAAAATAAACATGCGTGCTAAATTTCAAGTCTAAATCTAACAGAGTAAAAACGGAATTTTTATCATCAATACCTCGTTGAGAGCACTCTTAGCGGATTCCAATTCAACAAAAGAAGCATGCAAACCAAATTTTATTATTGTAGTCTTAGCAGTTCGAAAACGGGAATTTTGTCTATCAATAGGCCCCAATAACTCTCCCTGCTTCCCTGTGGAGTTGATTTCCGTAAAATCCATTCTTAGTGGAACTCTATTCAACTAAAGAAATGTGCTCAACAAATTTCAAGTAAATGAGTTAAATTCAAAAACAGGAATTTTTCTATAACACGCCTTAAACCCTCACAATCCCACTCCTTTGGGGGTCCGTTTTCGCAAAAATCATTGTAAAAGGAACTTTATTCCATGGACGGAACATACCTTTTAATTTTCAAGCAGGTGTTTCTACTAGTTGAAAAGCGGAAATAATTACCTATTACGCCCCTTATCCGTTCAGTGGCCCTTGGGGATCCATTTCCCCCAAAACTATTTTGTAGCGGATCTCTACACCATAAAAGGAATTCGCTTATATACCAAATTTTAAGATGTACGTCTAACAGTTGAAAAACGGAAATAAATATCTATAACACCCCTTAAGCGCCTGCAACGCCACTTAGGAAACGATATTCACAAAACCCATCCTACGGCAGATCTCTACTCAGTGAATGGAATCTGCATACTCAATTTCAAGATTTTAAGTCTAATAGTTTAAAAAAGGAGTTAATTGCCTATATAACGCCCCTTAATTCTCCACAACGCCACTTGGGGTCGATTTTCGCAAAACCCATTCTGTAGGGTATCTGTACTCTATGAAAGGAATCCGCTTATATATCAAATTCCAAGACTGTACGTCTAATAGTTTAAAAATGGAAATAATTATTTATAACACCCCTTAAGCTCCCCACAACGCCACTTAGGAAACGATTTTCACAAAACCCATCTTATAGCGGATCTCTACTTAATAAATGGAATAAGCTTACTAAATTTCGAGATTTTACGTCTAATAGTTTAAAAAAGGAGGTAATTGCCTATAACGCCACTTGGGAGTCGATTTTCACAAAACCCATTCTGTAGGGGATCTGTACTCTATGAAAGGAATCCGCTTCCAACTTTTTAGACTGTACGTCTAATAAATTAAAAATGGAAATGATTACGTATAATGCCCCTTAAGCGCCCTCAACGCCCCTTGGGGGTCGATTTTCGTAAAAATCGTTATGTAGGGAATCTCTACTTTATGAAAGAAATCTGTGTACCAAGTTTCACGACTGTACATCTAATAGTTTAGTAATGGAAATAATTATCTATAACGCCCCTTAAACCCCCGTAATGCCCCTTGGGGTTCGAACTTTGCAAAATCCGTTCTTAGCTGACGTCTACTCCATGAAGGGAACCTACCTACCAAATTTCAAGTCTGTAGGTGTAATAGTTAAGGAGATATCGTGATTAGTCTGTGAGTCAGTCAGTGAGTGGGTGAGTCGCTTTTTTCCTTTATATATATATATATATATATATATATATATATATATATATATATATATATATATATATATATATATATATATATATATATATATATATATATATATATATATATATATATATATATATATATATATATACATATTTAAATATATATAAATCAATCAGAGCTTAGTAATCAATTAAAAAATCGAAATTATATGAATCTTATAATACTAAATCCCATTTCAAAATATCAATGGCACAAATATAGAAGATAAAATTCCAACGTTTTCAAACAAAACTAAAAATTATAAAATAAAAATTTATAAAATATCCAAGTGCAACCTCGAACTTAGGACCGATAAGTGGGGTTAAACTAGTTTGATGGCGCCAACCTTCCCCTATTGCAACTTGGTAAGTTAATTGGAAATATAACACACACACACACACACATATATATATATATATATATATATATATATATATATATATATATATATATATATATATATATATATATATATATATATATACATATGTGATGAATCCCCAATTATAATAATGAATAACAATATTATATATATATATACATATATATTGTATATATATATATATATATCATAATGTATATATATATATATCATAATGTATATATGTATATATATATATATATATATATATATATATATATATATATATATATATATATATACATGATGAATCCCCAACCCTTCAAGTGTCAGTTGGGGTAAAACCTACAAGAACAACCCAACCCACCTCTCGCATAAGAACTTTGACTTCGACTCCAGCGAGCTTACGAAAAGCCACGTGAATGAACAACGCACTGGCTCCTGATCGAAGCTAAAAATAGGACTTGTTTTGTCATGGCTTGGAGTACAGACTGCTTTGTTGAATACTGAAATATAAAATATAATATGATAAACGGTTGCACGTTGCATTTCTCCTGTCAATCTAAGACTTACTTCAATACATGATATATATATATATATATATATATATATATATATATATATATATATATATATATATATGTGTGTGTGTGTGTGTGTGTGTGTACAAAATAATTCGAAATTATGGACATAATTACTTGTTATTATTTCAAACGAGTAAAATGTAAGAGAATGAACCGCTCATTTAAGCATACTAATTTTTTCTAAAGAGAGACTACTGATGGTGGGGATCAGAAACGTTTATTTTACCTTATAGTAACCACACTTAAAATAAAACGTCTCCCGTGATTCTCTTACTAAAAAAACTCTTAATTGCTCTTGTCCTCTTTTGGATTGCTGACACCTGACGTCGTATGGGTGAAAGGAACGTCCGTAGGGACCCCACTCCGGGGTGGGGAGGAAGTTACTAGTGAAAGGTGTGTAAACTTACCTAATTTCACGTTTAAAGATATAATCCCGCATCGAAAACTTAAGATTCAACATACAAGAAAATTGAAATTAAACATACAAAGTACAGAATAATGAAGTAAGATACAAGAAATGAAATAACTAATTCACACCCGATAGTATTTTAGAAAAAGGTATCAAATTTTTTGTAACAAAAAAAAAACATTTATTAAACTCAATCGAATGCCGCCTTTAGAATGTGCCGCCCCGGGCAGGGGTCCGGTTTGTCCGGCCCTAGAACATTCCCTGGATAGATCAAAATAAAACAGATGTTTCCTCAAAATGAAATTTATAATTTTTTTTTCTCTCATTTAATGTAATTTTTTTTCGAACTTAAATTTAATTTGTGAATGGAATTGTAGAAATTAAAATTTTTTGGAAAATTCATTTTTTTTCAATCATTAATAAGTAAAAGAAAATCATTTTTTATCATAATAAATTTTTAATGTAGCTTGCTTTTAATGTATCTAAAACGTTTTCGGACAATCCTTAATAATTGAAAATGCACCTGAAAATCTAACTAATCGTCACTTAACCTATAAAGCTCTGCAATACGATTGCTGCTGCGTACAGTTTTTTCTCGTTTATTTTGTCTGCTATTTAAAGACAATTAGTCCTTTCTTCCTTTTTCCCCCATAGAAAAGGGACGAACTGTCTCTGAATCGCGTTGCACAATAATTGCACTGCAGCCGAAGTAAATAAGAAACACATTTTCAGTACACCAAATGTTCCATGTAGTTTTAGAGGTTAATAATTGTTTAATAAGGCTGGTAAAGCTATATTACGAATAGTTTTCTCGTTGTTCACAAGTCAAATTGCTTAAAATGCGAGGAATATTAGAAAACTTAACTTGTCTCTAGGAATAATCAGGGTAAAAACATAAAAAAGAAAGCTTTCTTTTACATTTTAGTAACATTATTTTTATTAGTTTAGTTTACTGTTGACTTAAGGTAAGAATATCTTCGTTTAATTTCCTTTTAAACTATATTAGTATCATTTTATAATTGTCATTTATTCAAGAAACAAAATATAGCTTATTCATTGAGTGAAAAAGTAAAAAGAATAAGAATTGTAACCGAACCAAAAGCTCAACACGAAAGCATAGAAATATTTTCACAAAAACCTAAAGGAATTCCCCTGTTGAAACACCGTATCGATTAGTCAAACGCAAAAATCGATACTTAGATTACCTGACTGCCTCTCTTCTCCATAGTTACGACTCCCAGACAAGTATCCTCCACGCATGCGTCGATTTTAATATGATAAACACGAATAAGAGTGTTCAATGGTTTACGTGAACAACTAAATCGATAATGCAATGAACCGTTTATATCAGTGCGCTAAGCAGCTTCTTTGATTCGTTCAACACATCTGCAGCGAGCTCGTAGGCCATTCACAGGTCACGTTACATGAGGGGAGCGTTTGAGACGTCTCATCTGATTGGTTGTTCCTGTTTTCCTTTACACTGGAGATTGGGATTTGGGAATTGCGTGATTAAAGTAAAAGGTTTTCCGGCGGTATGCGCGTCTATACTCGAAATCTTTATTCCGAGTAAATGTAAGTAAAGTCGTAAAATACGTGTGAGGTTTTTCTTTATGTTACGTCAAAATCGCATGCGACAACCTAATTTCTGTTTGGGTAATACGGAATTTTGTTATTGAAAAACAAAGGAAATATAATGCATGCAGATGAATAGCGAGTTGCCGGAAATTTTTACTTTTAGATATTCGAATTAGGAATTGTGGAATATAAATGACTGAAAAAGAGGGCACGTGTGTGTTGAGAGAGAGAGAGAGCCATTTTAGAAATGTTAATAATGAGGAACAAATAAAGTCAGAGAGATTTTTCTTTTTGGTAATTTGAAATATACAGCGGAACTTTTCATCAAAAAATAAAAAACTTATACTTTTCCATAAAGTTTCAACAAAAATGTTAGCTTTTTTTGTGAGAACTTCACAAATACATATACTACGCCATGAATATTTTGCTTTCATTCTTATTTAATTAAAATATTATACGAATTTTCTTCAATAATAGACCAGAAAATTGAATAGTCTTGGGATGACATTTTTACAGAGAATATATTTTATATTTTGCTGTGTAAAAGCATTTAACTAAGTCGGTTTTAAAATCTTTTCACCGCAAATTTCATTATTATTTTGAAATTTTCTTCCTTGGTAATAATTATCATTTTCAGCATTGATTGATATTGATTTTTTCGTTTATAAATATTCATTAATACGTTTATAGATTTCCATTTTTGCACTTATAGATATTCTGCATTGTTCTTAATAAATTCTGAAAATATTATTTTTGGGGATTTAAAAGTGATAATCACATAAAATAAGAAGCCCGCATTGTTGTTTTGGTTATCACACAGTTCACACTCACAAGAGTATGTATATTTTATATTTAAAATAATGTGACATAATTACAAGAAACAAACATTCCAAATTGACAAACAATAAACAAAACGTTACAAAAAATAAAATTTTGAAAGAATTTAACTTATTAAATGTATTATTTTAAGGCAACTTTAAAGAATTTTTTATTTGTCGTTTACTCTTTCACAGTGGTGAGTTAAGCAGACCATTAGACGTTAACTTTATGGGGGTTTATGCAATAGAAATTCCTGTAAGCACCATGAAAATAGTATTAGCAACTAGCTGATTTGAAAGACTTATTTTTTAATTTTGTCGCATTTTCCTAAATTGTTAAAACTCAAATTTACTTTAAGTGCAAAATTAAGGTTAAGGTTTCGACGAATGTTAATGAAAATCACTAAAATTGAAAACATTTTATGACAGAAAAAGGAGTTAGAGTTACTAAATTTTGTTAGTAAAGGCATCCGACAACTTTTTTTTTAAATGAAGATATGGGGATTAATATTTATGGTTTTTAGATTAATTTAATACATTTTAAGAAAAATATGCTAAAATTAAGAAGAGAAAAAGAAATTATTGTTACTAAAGTGGGAAAAAATGGGTAAAAATTTACAAAAAATTACATAAACGGGGACCATTTTGTACAAATGTTTATGAACAAATTTTTAATTTTAATTTGTTGCTTTGCTATTCATTTTTAAAATGACCTTCAGGATAATAGATGTTTTAATTTTAAGAAAAACTAGAGGACTTTATCTTAGATATTATGTGATATTGCTTAAATAAAGAGCGATTATATTTACATAAAGAACTATAAATTTTGTAATAAAACAATAATTGATAAATCTGAAGGTTAAAACACTTCTATTATTATATAGAATGTACACAAAAAATTTCAGTTAATTATCTTCAAAATTTTTTGAGCAATCGCTGTCCCCGTTTGAGCATTTTCCAAAAAACACATTTCGAGTAAAACGCGTTTTAAAGTATGACATCTTGCTTAAAGTAGTGGCATCTGCTTTCCATTAAACACTTGTAGTTTTTGTTCTAGTGAATCGAAATTAATAAACTTGGTATTTTTATAAAGCTAACAAGATTACCTATAAAACAAAATCATAAAAAAATTGTTGATTTTCGGCAAAACTTTTAATTTTTAGGGTAGTATGATGCCTTAAATCATTTTATTAACACGTGTTTAGAAGGTATAAACTTTAAATAAAAATGCCATTTTATTTAAAAATTATTATCTTATAGCTTAAATTATAATGATATTTATGAAATACAATTATTGTTTCTAAGAGTCACTGAGTTAAAAAGAAAATTACGGATTTTAGTACGAAGCAAAAGTAATCCTTAAAATATATAAATAAAATCCAGCCAGAAAAACATTAGATATGTTGACTTTGCTCAGAAATATTTACAAACGTGATGTTCGTCACCAATAGCCCTTGCGTAGTTTCAAAATGCGACGTTAATTAACACTCACTGATCCCGAATCGTAGGTTATATAAAACCGAAAATCAAGAAGGTAAGGATTCTTATATAAGGTTCTCAATGGCACCCCTTAAAACAGTTAATCGAAAATTCGATTCATCTTCTATTATAAAACCACCATACGGAACCGGTTTTATTGAAAATCGTTGATCCACCTGGTCGAAGAAAAAAAGCAAAAGAAAGCAACCGCGCACACGTTAAAAAAATTGCTTCCGAGGTCTGTCGCTTGTTAAATGTTCGTTGAGGAAAGGGGGGAAAAAAGAAGAAAGAAAGAAAGAAATGTGAAGATGGAAACTCGATCTTGCGGACAACAAAGAGATCGAAATTGACGGTGCGAGCAAAAGTAGACGGGATGAAAAACACAAGAGTCAAGCGAAAATATGAATAAAGAGGTTTTTGTTTACATACAGTTTTCTCTTAAGTTCGGAGACCTCTTTGTGATTTCTAGCGAAAACGTACAAGTCGCAGGAAAGGATCAAATGCAGCATTTCCGGGATTTTAAGGTGGTTTGCTTTTGGTTTGAGATTTTTCACCGATATGTGCATTATTCAATACGAGGTAATAGTTATAATATGAACAGATATGGCAGAAAGATGTTTGGGGAATGTTTTCCACATGAAAATAACTATTATACAGTTGCAGCAGCATGTAAATGAGTAATTTATAATTTCTTTTGAGATATATGATCATTTCTTATCGAAATTTTCATAAGATATACTAACAGAAGAAATCAGTGTAAGAAATAAACGAATCAATTTAAATACATACCTATACAGAATATAGAATTTTTAATTCGTGAAATGTCTGTAAGAAACATTTATATGATACTAAGATAAGTATTTTTTTGTATACTAATTTAGGTATTTTGAGTTAATTCATTGCGATATTTTTAGATAAATAATTTCACGCATAACAATTCCGAGAATTTTTTGGAAAAATTAGGGGGAGAAATAATTTTTATCACATGTGGAGAAATTAGAATATGAGAAATATTTGCAATTTTTTAAATTTACATATCTCAGAACCTAAGCATACATTTTAAGAAATAGAAAATACCTAATAATAAAATTAGTTTTTATATTTGGCTATTATGAATTCATATCACATAATTCGGTTTATAATGCAATTTTTATAAACTCAAGAAATATTATATAAATATGCAATTTTTTATCTTGGATATGTAATGAAAATATCTCCATTCTTCATCTCCTATCGAAAATGATGTATGGAGATATTACAAAAATGCTCTTAAAAGAGCGGTAAGTATAACAAAATGTGCTACTATTTTTATATTACTAAAATTAAAGTAGATTATTAGTTATTCCACTCGGGAATAAATTTCACAAATATAGCTCATAGTGAATATAACGATTTTTTTCTTTCATTTTGTTACTCACAAGACTCTAACAAAAATTTAGTTAGTTTCTTGTAATTTCTCTCTATTTTGTTAAGAAGTTTACGGAGAAGAATATTTTAGCTGAATTAATTTACTTTAATTATCATTTGAGAAATCAATATGCTCTGTTGTTAATTGCTCTAAATTATTCTTTAGAATGTTATCATGGCATTGGATTTGAGGCAAAATGAGTCTTTTTTTGCAACATCTGGAAACTGGCTTATATTTATGTAAAATCAAAGGACTCAAACAAAAATTGTAACAATTCGGCAGCTAGTACGGTGTACGGGCTACCGAAAGTTGGTACAACTGGTTTGCCCGTAGGGTGCTGATATATTCTTTCTGTCTTTGATTTGCACGTATTTTTAGTTATTTTATTGAGGTTATTGGTACTAGTGTATTTTTAAGCGGTGCGGTTTGTCCATCGTACAGAAATCATCCTGGATTTTTTTTTGTGGTGAAGGAGGGAAATTTTCATTCTAGGAATTTAGATTTTTAAAAATATTCAATAAATAACAAGGATTGACAAGGCGATGCGCAATTTTGTTGCTTGTGAAGAAATGGAAGAAAATCTAAAAAAGCCGATAGTGTCTGTCTCCTTTGCAATCTAAGACTTAGTATTATACACACCATGCTTCAAATTGTGGGTGAATATTTGTATGCACGCACACACACAAAATCCACAACCGTTTGAAAACGAGGTACGAACATGAAATTTTTTTGTAATTATGAGAGAAATTCTTTTAAGATGTATGAAACATAGCATGCAGATGTACTTTTAAAAAGCAAACAGTTAGAGGGTCTTATGCTCTTTAATTAAAATATAAAAAATAGTATGAAAACTTTAAAATTGAGAATTAAAATAAAACTCCTCCATTTTTTGCATTCTGTTAAGTATTATACGCAATAAAAAAATACGCCTTTTTGTGAAAATTTTAGGCAAAAAAAAATGACCTCTAATTGGGTTAAAATTTAACAAGTTTGAAAATTTTTATAAAAGTAGAATAGAGATCTTTTATCAGAATCTTGTGATGCCAACAGATTTTTTATATGGATCAGTTTATTCCCTTTATTAAAATTAATGATACTATTATTTTCCAGACAACGATCAACGAGTTTCAAGATGGTACTTTAGTACAAATCATTTAAAAAGCAGAAAACTTGAATATTAGTTGAATTAAGTGAGAATCCAATTTCGATTCAATTATTTTAGATTTCAGAAAACCATTATTTTTGAGTGATTTATAACTAAAAATAGTTTAAAATTTAAAAATCTAAATTTTTAGAAATTAACTTTATACGCAATTAATTTATGTATAAGCGAACTGGTTTTAAGAAACAAACTTAAAATAAGATATTTATATAACGATGCGTTTAAAATGAAATAAATTTAAGATAAAAATATCTTGATATTCATTGCAAGGTAAAATACACTGTTTTTGGTAAAAATCTGAAAACTTTTAGAAATAAGTTATTTAGATAATTATATATTAAACAGATGAGATGACTTTTATTTTTTCAAAAAACGAACAAATAATTTTTAAATAGATGGAAGCCCATGCACATTCATACATTATTTTTTCAAATACCTTTTTGTGATATACACATAAACGAGTTTCAAATACCTATCTATATATTTATTGAAGAAAGGCAAATCCTTCGCTCATTCATACCTTCATCACCAGATCTCCGGAGTCATTTGACGAATCAACTTGAAATTTGGCAGGCATGTTTCTACTATTGAATATAAATGCAGAGATCCACCAAAAACGGATTTTGCGAGCGTCGACTCTCAAGGTGTGACGGTTGCGAGGTTCTCATGGATTAAAAAATGCCTTATTTTGTTCTATAAGAGCAACAGATCTGAAATTCGGCAAGCACCTTTATTTTGTTGAGTTGAGTTCAGCTAAAAACAGATTTTGTGGAAATTGACTCCCAAGATGAGTTACGGATGAATGAGTGAATATTAACACCCCACTGTTCAGCTACTCAAGGGTTTTTGGCGACGTACCTCGTATTTCGAACCTTGATCATATGACGAGGACGACACGTGATCTGTGGCACCCCTCTTTTCTAACTACCACACGACAAAAATGAGAGGACGGTTGTGCTATCAAAAGATTCAATCTGCATCGCTCAACTACACGGCGGGTCTTCAGCGGTACTCGGCTCAAACTCATGACACGCCGGCCACGAGTCCGTTACTTTGAACACTAGGCTACAGCGGCCACAGGCAGGTTTTGTTTATTATTAATTCGCTAAGAAGCGGTTTTGCGGAAATTGTCTTCTCCAAGAGGCTAAAAATTCAGATTTATAAATTTGTTTTAGATAATATTTAAATACTAACCTATTTGAACCTGAGAAACATTGGTTATTCAGTTACATGAATTTAGTTTGCTTTGCTATTTTATTTACTAAATAGTGCTTGCAGAATTTAATTTGGAATTTAATAAAAATTATTAAAAATTAAATTTCTCTCCCTTTTCTATCTTGATTGCTGTATTTTTCAATTCACCACGTGAGAAGAAAGGTTTTACCCTCTAGTATAACCATAAACACAAAATTTCTCTATTTATGTTTGGTAAAGGATTAGTAAATTTTTAGTAAGCTAATTAGGTTTTGAGTTGAACAGATTTATTGCACTCTGAAATGCCATTCCCACGAAAAAAAAGTACTTTACAAATATAAATTTATTACTTTAGTTTTTACTCATTGTATGCATTAAAATCTAAAATGTATTCCCTAATTAAGTTTAAATTTGAAGAAATTTTATAGTATTAAAAATATTTCAATCAGAAAAGTTAGATATCTTAAAACGTCAAAAGGATTTTATTTGCACATTAAATCCAACTATAACAAAAATAAGAGGGAAAACTTCAACATTTTTTATAACTGTAGAAGTGATGGGGTAATTTGCTCTTACTGCTTCGTCTATTTCAATTCAAATAGGTGTCGTGACTGCCTTCCTTTAGTAGCAACCTTTGTGCAGTGGGACTTTTATTTAAAGAAAATCCGTTTTATGTATTGTAAATTGATGAAAAAGAAGTAGGTCACTTTACTAGAACTTCTGAGAATTTTCCTTCAGAAGGAGTGATATTCATAGAAATTAGAATTTAGTAGAGAGAGAGATTTAATGGTCAGTCTTTCTTTTTTCCGGATAAAAAATGAGTAGCTTTAAACGTGTGATTATTTCTTTCGTTCTTGATTAACAAGGACATTCAGCAGAAACAGTGAACTTTTTATACTAAAGTCAGAACTTTGTGCTTTCTAAAAACATTATTTCTTGGAAAAATAAAACTTAACATTGAAGAAAATGTCAGTATGAAACTAGTACTGTTGCTTAACTTGTTAGATTCGAAACAAAAGAAATAGTGTAATGGTGACATCAATTTGTAAAGGTTATTTCTCATTGTGTGGTATTCTTTGAGTTTCATTCATTACTTTCTAAATAGCTAAAAATTTGATCGATCTTTGAATAGAAAAGTAAACATAGAAAATAATATTACTTTTAGCACTATGTCTCATACACTTAAGTAAATATTCAAAACACCAATAAAAACAACTGAACTCTATTAATAATAAGAAGTAAACATGATTCGACAAAGAATTTTAATGGCAAATAGGTAATATTTTGCACAATAGAATACAAAAAGTATAGTTATGTTTTCGGAGTACTTTATCTTAATCAATTTTAAATATAAACAGTAAAAGTTTTGAAAAAACATTAGTACATGAGATATTTTTATGGATAAAATATCTTTTATTCTAAATAAAAAAAAAATTAATGTAAGTTGCAGAAAAACTGCTACCTGAATTGGTTATTAAAAATTTGAACGATCGGCTTATTTAGAAAAGCGTGATGTTAAATACTTTTTTTTTCGTTATTGTTTTGACATCGCTTGAATGATGATTATTTATTGAGAGAAACCTTGAATCTAATAACTTTTTAGAGAAATTTATCACGGCAATTAAACCGTAAAATAGTCATAAATTGTTTTCTAATAAATTCCCATTTAGATTTTTATATTCCTTTCAGATTAAAGTATCAAAAAATCCCATATTGGTGTTTATGTGTGTAAAAAAAGAAATATTTTATTTTTTAATCACTTCGTATAAAGGGTTAATCGGTAGATAGTGTTTTGAATTGAATGTTGTGAAAAGTAAATGTTGGAAATGATTGTTGTTTCAATAAAAACTATTTGCATATCCAGTTAATACATGTATTGAATAGTGATTACGTTTCTAAAACTTACCATATCATGCAATTTCCTGTTAAATCCGAGTAAACAGCTGGATCGTTGGTTTTTAACTAAAGCCATTTTAAAGGTATTGGCAAGATTCTAAATAATTTTGAACCACGGTCACGTGGTGAAGGTGTTGCACCAAATAGATAACTAGAGAAAAGAAAAACCTGATAAAGTTCCATATGTTTAAAAAATCTATTCTAATTTCATTTTTGAATTCTGATAAAAAAAAAGCAGGTATTTGAGAGCTACGTAAAGAGTATTAGCAGTATCCCCGAAATCTTGAACCATGGTCAAATGGCGTAGGCTTTGCACGAAACAGAATCAGTGAAAGAAAAACAATGTTCCGGATGTTAAAAAAATTCTATTATATATTCTGCTTTCATTTTAATTCTGATAAAAAATACTAAATGGTTGCTTAAAAGTTACGCAAAGGGTTATTGCCAATATCTTCGTAATATTGAGCCATGGTCAAATAGAGAAGATGCTGTGAGAAACAGAGTACTGAAAGTAAAACAGGATAAGGTTCTAGATCTTAAGAAAAAAACTATTCTGCTTTCATTTTTTAATTCTGATAAAAGAATTCTAAACAACTATTTTAGTTATATAAAGGGTATCTTTGTAACCTTAAACTATGGTTAAATAGTGAAGATTTTGCAAAAAACAGAACTAATGTAAGAAAAAATAAGTTGAGGTTCCAGTTGTGTTAAAAAAATTTCTTTTGTTTTCATTATTGAATTCTGATGGGAAAAAACAACTATTCACAAAAGAAATAACAATAACTAATTTATAACTGAATTAACATTGATTAATAACTGTTTTATTAAAAGTTATAATTAGCAAAACTACTTTATATTTGAGCTATTTTTGGGCTATCTTGGATTGGATTTTCAAGCACGTTGCTAAGACTTTGTATTAAATCAATGTTTTTTTCTTTTTTGACAGAATTTTCAAAACTTTGAATGGAAGACTTTTACAACACAATTAAATATAGTATTTGCATAATACATAATATTTCATTTAAACATATGTTTCTTTTAGTCTTATATCTGTTCCAGTATATTATAATAATACTTATGTTTTTACATTTTGATCATAGATAAATATTCAAGTTCTGTTTACAAAATCAATAATTTCTTGTTATTTAAGTTCTTTTCCCTTTTCTTAAGCTAATCAGAGTGGGCGTAACAACTCAAGATTACGCCTACTGCACGAAGACAAACTTTGCAAGATGTTCCCAAACCACTTGTTCTTCATTCATAACCTCGATTTAAATGCAGAGATTCTATGTGACATGGTTAACGAATGTACAGCTTTGCAGAATATACTACACGCGTTCTAATTTCGCTTAGAGTACTTTATGTAGAAAAGTAAAGAAGACGCAAGCTAATATTTATTTTCTTTTTAAGCTTCTAAGAGTTAATTCCTAAAATAACACATAAATATTAGTTGAATTCCTAGTTCTTAAACATCAGTCGCTTAATTGAGGAATAGATAAAAAGGTACGATTTCTTAAAGATAGCTATCAAGAAATAGCTATAATTGAACAAAACTTTAAAGGAAATATTAATTTTATTGTTAGAGTCTAGGATTAATAACCGAAAGATCATAAATTTGTTCTCGTTATATAAAATCAATAATAAGAATAAATTGGTATTGTAGTTCACATAGATTGCAAATACTTTACGTGAAATGCTACGGATATTTTGTGATAAGTATCATCTAGGATCAGTTCCTTTATGTGAGACGTTTTTGAATTACAAAATTCATTATTCAATGAATTGAAAGGGGTGCAATGAATTGGAATAAACCTAAAAAAATTAAAAAACGAGGGAACTCTGTCCATACTCTACATATACATAGAGCAGAAACTTTTTTAATTCGAAATAATAATTTCACTAAGCACAAAATAGACAAATTTAATAATATTGATAAATTCTTCTGTTTCTGTTTGGATGATGATTATTCTGCAAACTTCTTAAAAACTTAAGTGCATTTTAAATGCATAGGTAGTCGTGAAAGTTTTGATTCCTAAGCTATCACATACAAAACTAAAATCACACAGCTGGCTTATTAGTGGTCCGGTTCAGAAGTTTAAAATTAATTTTCTCATAGCGTACTCTTTTTACGACATATGTTCTTAAACTTCTTATAGACTTGCAAATTTTAGCATTTTGCACACCCAGCAGAGTAATAACAATAAGGCGCCTTTCACATGCCTCTTTAATTACATCCTAATAATAGGGAAGTGTTACCTTTCTTGTATTTAAGAGCTATGTTTTACGAGAGTGAGTCGAAAAATAAGTTTCCCCTGCCTACTGTGGTCAAAGTTGAGTATGAAAGTCAAAGAATAGAATGAGACATTAAAGATAAGACATAACTTAATTGTTCTACTTAAGTACCAAGTACATTGAGACATTTGTCATACCACTTTATAAGCATCAAAAAACCTTGCAAGAAAACTCAGGGCTCTCTGTATTCGGAAGAAGCGTTTACTTTTTCTTGGACATTTTGGAGGTTGGAACCATCAATGTGTGTGTTACGTAGTACTGTGACACCCTGTCGAATTTGAAAGAGGTGTTTCGGAAAAAGCGGCATGGACATCTCAAATCTCGCGTTTTGTTGTTGGATAACAATACGAAACCACACCCTGTAACGGCAACGCAATACCATACTCTTGCTCGGGAGAGTCTTCCGCCATACAGTCCTGATCTTGCACCAAGTGACTTCCATTTGTTTCCGGCGTTGAAGAAGAATTTTGTAAGAAATTATAAGTTTAACCCCCTTTATTCAGTCGAAGTTGTCAGACTCTATTCTTATGATTTATTTTATTATGTTTTTGACTCTTTTACATATTTATTCCACTGTCTTATTGAAATTTTGTATCTTCATATTTTAACTAATTATTTATATTTCCTCTCTCTCTTGCTGTCCTTTCTCTTTTCTCTTTATATACAAATCGTTGAAGAGCAGGTTTATTGTGCGTCAAGATTGAAATGAAAGCAATCTCGGCCTCGAAATAAATTACAGAAAAAGTTTGCTGTTGTTGTCTATTTGTGGGATTTTAGTTCATATCACAAAGGAAAGGTATATTTATATAAATTTTTCACCAAAAAAAATTTATAAAAAAAATGCTGAAATACTTTGAAACAGATAGAGAGTAAGCAAAATACTTTTATTTTAATGCAAAACACTGAAGCAAGAAAATAATTCAAAACCTGTTTCTCTTCAATGACAACACATTAGTCCGATTCTTGAAAAAGCTCGGACTAATCTAAATTTCTTTTGATAAAGAATGTTATTCGAAGGATTTGATTTCAAAGCTGGATAAATTGGTTCTGATATAAAAAAAGGATAATCTTGACATCTTCAATGGATTTAAAATTAATTTAAATTTAATTAAGTACATTTGAGTAAAAGGAATAAAAATGTTTTCATAAAAAAATTCTAAACTTTCACAAATTAAAAAATGATGAATTGAGAATTGCCGTAAAAGGCTGCCTTGAGGAAGTCCACTGCACCCGCAAAAAAATTCAAAAATAAACTTTCGAAGGACTTAAAAACAACTTTTGGGTCAGAATTCTCGAATGTCTGCTCTCAACCTCGACATTCGACTCCGAATGGAACAAAAGGCACACAGCGTCAATGTCCTTTGGCATGAGACAAGTTCACAGATCAGAGAAGAGAACGTAACATCTCGCCATTTTATTTCTTCTGTGGTGTGGAATGAAACGGAATACTTACTGGTCTTTGTGAAGTAAATAAAAGAGGGGCAATTGGAAAAGAAATATTTCCTTTTGTTGTCAGAGGGCGGACGATAAGTGGGGCGTGTCGGGAGCCCATCCGAAGAGCCCCGGTGAAAATGGCCACGATTACTCAATAGCAAGGGTAGCAATTGAAGCGTAAGATTGCACAACGCGATTTTTCATATACCTACTACTAGAGGGGGGAAATTCAATAGGCACAATTTTGAATCCGTTTCGATTTTTTTTGTTTTGTTTTTGGAAATGGTTCAAACTATTTTTGAAAAAATTTGTTATCCTAAATATAAACTGCGTATTGAAGGAAATTCTAAGCATATTCAAGAATTTCTCTAAAATTTAAAGCCTTTTCTTGTTATTTTCCTGAAAGTAAAAAAATTCCAGCGTTTAAGAACTACCAAGTTTTTAACTTTCCTTATTTTTTATAAGAAAATTATGTTAAAAAATATCAAATATTTAACCCTAAAAATGTTGTAAAATGTACCTTTCATTATATTTTAAATTCTTACTCAAATCAAAAGTTTATAATCGAAATAAGATTTCAGATTTTTAAAAATGAATTTTTTTATGTATAATTTATGTTGCATTTAGTCATTTTTGGAAATTATGTGATTCTCTTTTTGATGGATTCAATATGTCTTTCTTAATGGTAATAATATTTATAATAAACACTTATGAAAATCCTTAGAAATTAGCAATTTTAAGAAGAAATTCAGAAGCATTTTCAAAGGGTATCAAATTGCTTTCAAATATTAATTCGTTTTTTAAGACATTGTTATGAAATATTTTTAAAAGAGTGTTATTTCATTTTTGAATTTGCGGGAAAGTATAATTATATATATGTAATTGGTATTCATTTCCAATTCTACCTATAAACATAATAGTCATTCTGAGCATACATTTTACATTTGTTAGATAATCATTATTACGCGTTTTTAAAAATTATGTAAGCTGTATAGTTATTCAAATGCATATCATGTTCTTTTATAATTAAATTTATATTCTATTCCATTTTTAAAGAAATTAAATACTTTTTTTTATTTTGCAAAAAAAATCTTTTATACTAAGAAAGTGAGCATTGACCATAGCTTTTTTATTTGTGTCAAATCATTAACAAAAGGATTCTGTTTTTACTTCCATCAATTTCGAAAATAGCCCAATTAAGCTAGTATTTTCATCTAATAGCTAGTAATCAAATATTTTTCACGTCATTGTTGCCAAAAGATCCTCCTTAAATACAAATTTCAAGTCCTTTATTACAGCGATTTATCACCTAAATCACTTTGATATCTATAATCTAAACAATCAGTAGTTTCATTTTACTTCTCCCATTTAGTATTGTTTCTTTCCTTCAAAAACTGTCGCTAAATTCAGCACGCGTGATCTCTAAACATTCTTTTATTTTTAACTGCACTAACACTATCCCAAAACAGACTTTCACTTAACCATTAGACAAACCTATTCTCCCGTCACAGAATTCGAGATGTATTATAGCAGATTTTTTACCTAATATCTAGTCCTATCATCTCAGTTGCTGAACTATAACGACGCATTTTTTTATCTCTTCTTATTTTTCATCATTCTTTTTTATCTATCTTTGGATGGATGAAAACCAATAAGTGTCGATATAATAAATAAGAAAACAGCTCCAAGAATCAGAGCGAGAAAATAATTTCTCCAACTAGTCATCCTGATGGGACTCACTTCTCGAGAAACTTCACAATTTCACTGTCTTTTATCATTCGTAAGGAGACCTTGGGGTCAGATTTTTTTATAGGATACACTCTACGCGCAGTCATTGTATTGCTCGGATCCAAATTACCAAGAAGCAATTTTTTTCGTTGATATAAAAAGAAAAAAAGGAAATCCATTGTTGAAATATCATTCGCGCTTTGTTATTTTACGGTGCCGTAGGCTTAGAAAGAAGGATTTCTTATTATAATATTTTGACTATCATAAAAGCATTTAGACCTGTAATGGAAAAAGCATCTCATCAATAGCTATGTAAATTCAAATATAGTAAACGTGTTATTGAATTAAGATATCCTACAAAGATTGACGATTTCAAAATGGCCTCGGTTCTCAATAGTTTTTAAGTAAAATAAATACATTTTAATTTTTTTTAGCAGAAAACATGAGATTTAAAGTAATATTACATATGAATGCAATATGATATAAACTTTGAAGTAAAAGCTACTAACCCTTTTTGAAATAAAGTTTCCAAATCTAACATTTATAAAAAGAAATATGAATGCTAGTTCATGCAAACTTATTTATTTAAGAACAATTTAAAGATTAATACTCAGGGGAATCTTAAATTTAACTCGCTACTTAAGCTGGGTGACCTTTAAAAATTTCAGCAATATTGAGGCACATGAATGATGAAGCCACTGGAAACATTTCTTAAATTTCTTAGGTTTTATTTGTTTTAAAATTAACATTCTTTATAAAAATTCTTCCTTGAAAGTGGTATGTAAAGGGGGAAATATAATAATAAAATAACACTTTTTTTATCGTTCTTAAATCCTTGCAATTATTTTCAACAGAGATACATATTTTTTTCCTTTTGAAGAATTCGTATAAAATCATTACTGTAGTAAGATACGCCGAAAAAAATTTATAGTTTATTATCATTGCAAACTCCATACGTTCCAATTTCAGACCACACCGGTGTGATGGTCTTCAAAACGGGGAAATTGCAATCTCATATATGATACCATGTTCACTGAAGTGATTACATATATGCGATTATGGTCCTGAAGGGGTTAGAGCTGCATTGACCTTTCTTTTGTTGTGGATATATGGAGAAGCTTCATGGTATTAATGCTGCCCGGACGAGGATTGAGAAACACGGCAATATGGCATTATATTCCTCTTAAAGAAATCTTTCTTTTTTAATTATTGTTATACTGGTTGAGGATTTTAATTATACGATTGGGTTAAGAGTCCGTCCCGGAAAAAAGAAACAATAAAATACCCTTTTTCCTTGAATACCCAAGCCCTAAAAATCACTCACTTTTCCTCCGTATAAGAGACTTCTTATCTGTATTATATTATTATTGCTTCATTATTTTGAGTCGGCACTTTTGAATGTAATCAGTTCTTTATTTATAATTCTTGTATAAAAGATGTTTCCAATTGCAAAAGATTTCCAATTTATTATGTGTTCAAAAAAGATAGCAGAGTTTTTTGTTGTATAAGAATTGTGTATGTGTGTGTGTGTGTGTGTGTGTGTGTGTGTGTGTGTGATATATATATCGTTTTTTTTATCTATTGAAATTATTTCAGAAAAATCTCCAAGGAATTTAATGAAAATTATACATTAAAATAATTTAATTTTTAAAAAGGAGAAAAAAGGAATGAATCTATTAAAAAAATATTATTATTGTTTTTTTTAAGTTTTTGATTAACTTATTTGTAAACAGGGAAGAGGGAAAATACAGATTCCTTCATTTATCATTTTTTTTCGAATTGATTGACTTTTTAAAAGGACATTATAAGTATGTTAAACTAATAAATAGGTAAATTTTATCTCTGCTGAAATAATTCTTATACATTCAGTAAAATTATAATAGAAATCAGAAATATTTTTTAACCATTATTGTTTCTTCAATTTTGTATAATCTTATTTTTAAATAAAAAGCAACTCATTTCTGTATTTATTGTTTTCAATTTACTATTCACTTACGTTTTCCAAACATTTTCTACATATATATAGCTTTTTAATTAAATACTTTTATAACACGTTTATTAACTAATCAATATATTAAAAGGATGATGATTTTACCCATTTTTAATAATATTTTTCAAAGAACTTAACAAAATTGGCTTAAAAAGTTGAATCACATATTATCTATTAAAATAATAATGTCGAATAACATAAATTTCAAATGATTTTTTAACAGTTTTTTCAAGGTTTTGTGGTAATAAAATATATTTTATAACTGTTATATTTTGTAATTATTGGTCTGGTTTTCAAATTTAATGAATTTTTTAAAAATGTATGTAACTTGGATGATAATATGTGTGTAGAAATAAAACACTCAAGAAATATCATGTTTAGAACTTATAATTTATAGATAATATTTATCCTACAGCTTAAGAGCACACAAAGCATGGCGACTATCAATACTCTGTACTCGCACATTTATATATATATATATATATATTTATATTTATATAAGTACACATATATAATCAGTTATTTAGATAATAGTATATACCAATTAAAAACACGAAACATCTGAATTATGTACAAGCATGGAGAATAAATCTTTCAAATTGGCAAAAAAATTATGACATTTTTCTAAGTATAGTCGTAAAAGGAAGGAAGATCATATTATTAATTTACATTCATCGCATTTTTCCTATAATTTCTGAAAGTTTTCAAATATTAATTTTGATAATTTTTAAAGCACGATTTTAATAAATGAAAATATTCATTATTTCTTATACCATGTTGTGTGATACAATTCTTCGAAAAATACAAAGAAACGATAAATATTTTTTTTTATTTAATCGAAATTGAATAGCTAAAATAAACAGAACATTTTCAGACTAGATTTTTCTTCTAATTAATTGTTTAATTTTTTTGAAAAGTTATATTTAAATCATTTTTTTAAATAGTTATTTAGGTGAATTAACATTTTTGTATTATTCCAAGGAGGAATATTGGAGCTTTATTGACAATAATTTTAAAGGAAAAAATCATTTGCATACTTTACGTTAAAAAGAAATAGATTGAGAAAATAGAATTCCATTAAATAAAACAATAATCATAAAAGATTTTTTATGCTTACGTTATGTCAAGTTTATAGATTAAAAAACAATAATTTGTGCAAAATTTTACTTCGTCGTTCATCAAAACAATGAAAAAAATTATATCTTCTTTTCTTTTACGACTATACCATTCTTACATGATTTATACGATTTTTCTTACAAATTGCAGTCAACAAAACGTAGATTTGTTGCATCTATCTAATTTGGTCCATTTACAAATTGCCTTTATCGACTTTGTTCACACATATAATACTATATTTTTTTCTCCTTGGTATCATGATACACATATCAAGCGAAGTGTTTCACATGCAATCATGAAACAATTACTTCAAAAATTAAAATAAAAACACATATATAAAAATCGATACTATTATTAAATTTACAGGAAAAAATACAATTTGATAATTGATTACAATCATTTCAAGAATTTTGAATTAAAAAACATCTGAAGTGCTATTTAAACATTGATAGCAGGTAATAGATATCAATCATTAAAATTACAGTATCTCTCAGCAAATAATCATTGAATTAGTTGCAAAATATTTCAAATAGTAATAATATATGAAACTGAAATTTAAAAAAATCATAATGTCTTATGTTGAATTTTACTTTTGGTTATATTTCTATATTATTTAAAGATTATAAACAGCTTTTACCCGTTTGTAATATATTAGGAAACTACCGTATTTACTCGAATCTAAGCTGCCCTTTTTTTCAATATTAAAGCTACTGAAAATCGGGTGCGGCTTAGAATCGAATTAAAAAATGCGTTGAATGGGGCAATTAGAGCAATTAAAGATTCTAAACAATTTTACACTATTTTTCATTTTCCACAAAGACTTGTAGAGAATTTGATATGCAGCGTAGATTCTAGTAAATACGGAAATTAAATTATATTAAAGCCAACTCTAAATATGTATTAACTTTTCTGTAATCATGTAAAGATTTTAGAATTTCAAGTTACATAAGTTCATAAAAGAAGCAAAGATTGCTATGTTTACTTAAAAATTCCTTCAAACTTCAATTTTTATATACGTAATGAATTTTAATTAAATTTTTGTTACAATTTCGTTACGTTTAATATTAAAAATAAAATATATTGCTCTTTATACATTGATTCTTATATGAAACCACAGACGCTAGTTAAGGGCAATCTTTGTTTTCTAAAGTAAACTTAAATCTATTTACTAAGAAATTAAGAATAAACATTTTGAATTAAAACGACAGATTTTTATATACAAAATACATTTTGTTAAGTACTCTTGGATTAATTTGAAAAATTCAATAATAATACAAAAAATTTAAGCGAAATTTGCAGAAATTACTTTAGCCAAAAATTATGTAAATAAGGTAACAAACAGCGATTGTGAGTCGGAAAAAATTAATCATGGGCTGAATTCAGCAGTTTACTTCTATTGGTAAAAAAAGCACCAGTGTTCATAAGCTATATGATATGCACATACACTTAAGGCAACAAAAATAAAAAATCATAAAAAAACTATTAAGTATTTGTACAATCATAAATAAACTACTATAAGTCACAAAATATAAACTACATTAAACTCTGATAATATACAAAAAAGTAATGAAAAATTAAAACATTTCTTATAACTAATATCTGTGAAATTCTCTTATATTAAAATTCTATAAACCTTTCTATATATTTATATAATATATATGTCTATGCATATATATGTTTTATTTACTTGCTGTTAGGACGGGTTCAAATAGGACTAGAAATTTGATTCATTGGATTCAAATTTTACAACAAAATAATTCTAAAGTTAATTAAAAAATAATACAAGAAAGAAAATTCAGAAATATATATTTATACAGGATACTTATTCATTACGTATTGTACATCTAACAAGTGTTAAAGCATATTTTATGTTCATCTGAAAATTGGGGAAGTTATTTCTCTTATCAGTATACATTTATTCATTACTCAAAAGTGTAGATTCGGAGAAATCAGGTCGTTAGGTATATATATAGTCAAGAAGCAAATTCCTATTTTTTGTGATTAATAATTTAGGTTATAGAGTTATACATGGAAATATTCAAACAAAAATCCCTTCAATGTTTACTAAAACATTAAAATACTTCTTTGATTCTACCACTCTTTTTTTTCTAGTTTGAAAAGATACAAAAATACGAGAATAATCTTAAGGTTTCTAAGACTTTATGTTGTCTTTAACATGTAAATATGCATCTATTAAAGGGAGCATAAACTATTACATCAAGCATATTAAGGATATGAGATGATATAATTAAAATAATAAATGATAATTGAGTACTTGTTTGATGCAGAAATGTTTTACAGAAAAATAATTCGTAAAATCAAAAATCTCTTGGGGAAAAAATAACGGTTTGACACAGAGGAAAAGAAATATAATTCGTGAAAGCGTGAAAATACAAAATAAAAATGAAATTTTGGGTATAGAAACCCCTTGGTTGATACTCTTATAGTACATATTTCTGATATATATCCACTGAGTAACTGCACAAATTATTTAAGAGATCCACTGCAATTTTCGCAGATTTAATGGATATATAAGAGAAGTATGTAGCTGTATCGGATAGAGTAAGCTTCTCTCTGTTTTGAAAACCAGGTTGCACAGAAAATCTGATAGACAAAGCAAAGATTGCTTATTTGTCACGCAAAGAATAATTTGTTTACACAGCTGTATGTCTTTTCATGTGTAAAGAGAGGTGATCTGATCTTGAAAATGCTCTTTCACACAGTCTGCACTGGAAGGGTCTGTCCCCAGTATGTTTTCTGTAGTGGCGTGTGAGTTCATCAGATCGAGCAAACTTCCATCCACAACCTTTCCAATTGCACTGATACGGTTTTTCTCCTGTATGGGTCCTAAGATGGGCTTTCAGGTGAGAACTTTTTGTGTAAGTCTTGGAGCAGCCAGGATGCGAACAAGTGTGCGTCGTTATTTTTTTTCTGCCGAAACTTCTTCGACCACGTTTTGGTTTCCCCACCATGCTGCCTGGAGGTGGTGGTTGTTGCTGTTGCTGAGGGTCGGGAATCTCTGGTAGGTTGGCAAAAACAGTCTGATGCGTCGTTGAAAAGCCAGGGGTCACAGTAGTGGCATTGGTGGCACGGTTGTTGTTGAGTAATTCTGCAAGATGCGGAGAAGAAGGTGGTGTGACCATCCTAAGATGGGGTGGTTGCTGCTGGAGCTGACCGTGATGACCAGACGACATGGACACGGTTGTTGGTGGACCGAATTGCGTTTGGGTATGGTTCATGATGTGGGGGGACATAAATCCGTCGACTAATAAACCACTGGCAGCTTTCATGGCCAGCTGTTGACCTGTCCTTTCGGGTGACGCGGGCGGTGACATCTGACTCGCAATCACCGCATTGGCGTTTGTATTATATGTCACCCACATGTTTTGGGATAACGACGTGTACGGAGCAACAACATGAGGATTGGGTTGCTGTTGTGGTTGCTGTTGTTGCGAAGGAACGAAACTGTTTATTTGTGAGAACCTGTCCTTGCCGTGATCGACTGGAATCAACGGCGGCATCTCGTCCGTTTCGTCTAGAGTGCTTGTGGCACTATTACACAGTTCTGGCTTGACGTTGTCGTCAAAAGTGACATCGTCAGGGTAGATCACAGTTGAATGCGTATTACCACTGGAGGAACTACTTAACACAAAGTCCATGTAAGCACCGATGTCTTCGTACCTGTTTGAGGGCGTAGGATCCTCTGCCACAATATGAGCATTTAGAGGAGGGGCCATTAGCCGTTTTTGAACACTGTCCATTGCTTGTGGTGGATTAGAGTGCATAGGCTTCATAGAGTTTATTGACACCGGTACTTTCATTTGGTGCTCAGATGGGTGAATGTCTCCCAACAGAACGCTCTCAATGTCTTGCCACATCTGAAAATAAACAATCATCAATGAGTTACGAGTCGAAAAACAGAAAAAATATATAAATAATTAAATTTTAATATACAAAAAGCAATTAAAAAATAGCATATATTTCAGTTCAAATATTTAATTTTGAAGTACATTCGCTTCCTAATTTATAAAAGTATTTACTTTTGTGCACCTTTTGAGAAACTAAGTAGAAGAACAAGAGAATAGGAAAAAATAAGTTTTCTTCAAGAAAATGTCTTTCAAAAATTAACTTACCTGTAACCTTTATTTAATAATATTGCTTTACAATATATGTCTAAAAATTGTTCAAATTAAGAATTGTAATATATCATTCTGAACGTATTACTTTATTCTTTTCTTTAGCCATCATTCATATTGAATTGAATTTCCTTTTGTAATGGGTACTTTTTGCGGAATTTTTATTCAGATGCTTTCTTTACTATAAATATCAATAAAAATACATTTAAAACGTTAAATTCTGTTAGCCATTATATTTTTGAGGTATAACTCATCATTTTCTTTTGTTCATAAACGTAAAATGATGTCATAAATTTTGAGTTTATCAAATTTTCAGAGATGTAATCAGGTATTAGCATACAATTTGTGATTTTCAGGCGTAGTTTATGTTAGTTAAATAAAAGTATTACACAAACATTAAAAATCAGTCCATGCAAAGTAGAATCAAAACTCAATCTGCACAGTAATTTACAACCAAGGACCTTGAAAATAAAATTTCAAAAACAAGAGGGAAAAAATTAGTCAAACAAACAGAAATCAAAAAGATTTCTCTGGGACAACTACTAATTCAGGACAATAATACAGAGATAAAAAAAACCCTCTACGGATACAACCATCCCACTTTGGGGAAGAATTTATTCATAATTGTACTTTCAAGGATCAAGAATAAAATATAGAATATAAAAATTAAACTATGCATTATATATATATATATATATATATATATATATATATATATATATATAAACTATGCATTATATATATATATGCATTATATATATATAACTATGCATATATATATATGCATATATATATATATATATATATACTCAAAAAGCTCATCCATGGACCAAAATGTCTTCCATATATATATATATATATATATATATATATATATATATAGTATAATAAAATAAAAGTGAAGAAGTTTTAGAGCCTACAGTGCTAAAGAAGGAAGAAATTGGAATTCACAAGACACAACAAATGCAGATATAAAAAAGTCTTTGGACAAAACAGGAGACCTATTATAATTTCCAGAGCTGTTGCTGAATTAGGCCAGCGATTTAGGGTTAGCAATGCTTTATGGATCCGACCTTCCCCGTACAGCAGAAATTTTAGACTTAATAGGAAAAAAAAGAGCCGTGTTGAAAAGTTAAGCCTATTTTTTCTACCACATGGATGATGAATCTAACAATATATTAAAATAAAATTAAGAAAAGAGAACAAAAATGAATCTCTCAAGGAGAGGAATAATATATATATATATATACACCACAATGTGGTGAGTGTAAAGAATTTCTTAAACGATCATATTTTAGATTGTTGATCTTGCATGGACACGTTATTGACGAAGCAGTCTTTTTGACAGATACTGCCCTTTATTGATCATGTATACACACACAAACATACACACCTTAAACACAACGCTTGACATAGAAAACACTCAGCACAAAAAGACACACGCGTTACATTTTGACAAAGACTAAGAGAAAGAGTTTTCAGAGTCCTGTCTATTTACATGAAGTGGCAACAGAAAGTCTTACAAATCCGTGTGGTTTCCACGGATGGAGATTATGATTAGTGGGAAACTATCGTTCAATAGTTTCTGATGTAATTTTAATTTTAAAAATGCAAATTGTTAATTTTTAACGAGATGCGATTATGATTCAATCTCGTCAGGTGGGCAATCAATAATTATTTACGCGTGAGTTCCGAAAGCCAGGACTGTTACAAATTAAATTTAATTAGAGAATTTAACGGAAATTTTTCTTTTGTCCATTAAAAAAAACCCATTTCTTATACAAATACAAACATAAAAAAACCCACCACCATATAATAAAATAAACACCATATATAAATAAACACCATTTTATCATTCGAATTTTACTAAATGATTAAACTGAATATTGTTTCATAGCTTCGAGTAAATGATGTCTCCAGACGAACTACATTTCCATTCAAGTTTCGGTATTATAAAATCAAGAGCATTGAAGACACCGTCATTGATGTCATAGCCAACATAATCTAATGATAATGTTAAATCGGAGTAGGAAGGGAGAATAATGTCAGAGGTATCTCTACAGTTCAGTGATTCCATGTCATTTGCTTCTTCTTTTCTTTGTCCGAATTCATTTATTCACTTTGTGCTTCCCCTCGTCGATTCTTCTGTTATTGTTTTCGTGAGGGTGAAAGGTGCAAAAGGGAATGCGTTTCGAAGATGTAAGAAATAGGTCAATCCAGCGAATGTTGTATCATTAACTGTTGTCTTCAATAGATTCTTAGAACGAAGTTCATTCCGAGTCAAAATAATGTTAACACAGGTTAGAAAAATGCAATAAGGGTATTTGCATATCCCAGTATCTCGTTAAGCGAAAAACCTCAAGGTAGAAGTGATGTATTAGTCATTATGGTGCTTTGCAAATGTGACTAGAAATCGTTAATGTCTGATATAACTGTCTGTTTGAAAAAAGATTGGATATATTTCTGCTAATATATTGTTTTGTTATATGGTAATGATGCTTGAAACTATGATAAAGTTGAAAATAAATTGGACTAGTTTCGTGAAGAATAGACCTTAGGAAATAGATTGAATAAAGGAAAAAATAACTGTGATAACATTTTTCTTTTAACAAACTGAAATCACCCATCTCTATATGGGCATCATCTTCTTCAGAATGAGTTAAATTATGGTAATAATTAGAAACAATAAATTTTTATTTACAGAAATTATTTGAATAATTAACAAGTTTTCTAATAAGTTCTAACCCATACAGCGGCACATTCCTTTTTAATTCGTAGCCGGCTGCTTATTTTTATGTTTTACTGATTTTTTTTTAGAAAATACTTTTAAAATGATGAGACTGATAAAAAACTTATAAACTGAAACATATGTTTTATCTCTAGAAGTAAAGTAGAGAGGAACTCGGTATGGAAATTTAGTATCTGACCACACAAGTAAAAGTTATCAGTTTC
Source organism: Trichonephila clavipes (assembly GCA_019973935.1). NCBI lineage: Eukaryota > Metazoa > Arthropoda > Arachnida > Araneae > Nephilidae > Trichonephila > Trichonephila clavipes. The sequence continues at coordinate 484,101 of BMAU01015471.1, forward strand.
CTTTCTGTAAGCCCGTAAGAAGATATATGATTCTTTATTAAACGGAAATAACTTCAATAATTTTATACGCATCGCTTTGTGTGTGTGTTTCATTCGAATCAAACATGTTGCTGAGATTTCTTTATCTTGTTGCTGTAGATTAAATGAAGATATCATTTTTTTAAAATTTTGTTCGACATTTTTTCGACGAACACGAAACAAAAAGCGAAAAGTCACTCAAACACACGCACATGGACAAACAATAATGAATAAAAGCGTTCTTCTTTTACATTCCCGAGATCCCAGCTTTTATACATTTCTCTACCAGAAGCATCTCAGATGTTCCATAATCATGTGATTTCCGGTATTTAATATCCTGATTGGTCAGAATCAATAGCTGATACAATATTGCATCATCTCATTTTGTAATATATCAACGTGGTACTTTTCAAGGAGGTAAAGTTGTGGTTAAAACAGCGTTTCTCTTTTAGGCGGATAAACTAAAATGACTAATTATCATGTGATACTTTAGCGGGTTCAAAACGATACTAAATTAAGGAAAATTCCATTGGAGAATTTTATCATATTGTTACGTTGATCGCGATTCGAGGATTTTATGCAAATCAGTCGCAAGTAACAAGACAGTTTTTTAAAAGCAATGAAAATTCAATCCTTGAAATACAGAATTCGGCAAAAATATTCACAGAATAAATCTCAGAAGGTTTTCACAACTTCAACACACAATTATCACTCAGACACAATTATCAGTGTCTAAAATACATATAAGCAATGTATTATTCAACATCCGAACAGTCAAGGCAAGTCTAGTAATCGCTTGTCAAGACAATATTGAATAATCGCTAGTCAAAACAAGACTAACTATTCGCTAGTCAAAACCATAGTGACTCATTGTCGGCGAGCATCTCTCTAATTACAAGCCTCATGGAGTAGCCTTAGCCTGAGATAAGCTTTAATTGATTTCTCCACAAATTTCTAGAAGAATCCAGAGGGTCCCAAACTCGCCAACATGGTCACCAAGTCACCAAAATGGTCACCGAAGTCACCGAATTGTTCCCCAAGTTGCCAAATTAGTCACCAAAAATAATGCCAACTTGACTCTAGCGCCGAGATTTCACCAAGTTTCCATTGAATCACCATTATAATGTGACGGCATTGCTTACGAATATTACAATTTCAATATAAAATAAACATAACATAGTGTAATATAAACGCATTACACGTCCGAGTACAAATTATTTATACTATTTTATACAAAATTTGTAACACTATATATACACACACATACAGAAACTTATGCATTTCTAGTACATTTTAAACTTTTAAAATATGCTAAAAATGTATAAGGTTCTTGTCTCTAATGCTTGAGTAAATTTGTTTTCAGAAACAATTACTGTACAATGAAATATATATAAAAAAATGAAAGCTCATTGAGTCCCAAATATTCAAGAAACAAATCCATTAGTTTCCACTATAGATGTGTCTTTACCATTTCCACCAGAATGGATCACATAAAAAAATAGTAAAGCGATTTAAATCACTCAAAGATATAAAAATTACTATGCAATAATAAATTATTAAATATATTTGTTTATACCATTATCATTATAATGTAATTACTACAATTATAATGTATTCATTTCACATCATCGATACAACTATCAATGACGAGCTGAATAATAATTATTTATCTTCAACATTATTAGATCGATAAAGCAGACTCTCCATATCCATCATATGGTCATTAAAATAAATTATCAATCCTGCATTTATTATCACATGAACTTCTAAAAAAGTGCAAAATAGTTTATATAACAGTAATTAGGATAAATAAAAACTTTGTCGTATGTAAAGCAATTTACATTCTTTTTACAAATTAGGCCTTACCTGAATCTCTAGCCTATATAACCGGAATACTATCATGATTTCAAATGAAACACATAGGTTATATATACCAGATACTTTACAAATTAATCATGGTCTGCTAAGTTGTATTAGGCAAGGGACTATCATTCCAGGGGCTATTCGTTATGATGTATTTTCAATAATAGAGACTGTGGCTAAAAAAGAAAATTATAGTTTCTTTCGTCATTTTTATGAAGCCGAAAGCAAAAGAGTAATATTAGAGCTATAATTTGTACCGATAGCTTTTGGCTTTGATGGATTAAAAGAAAGATATTTGAAGATTAAAAGGCAAAAAAGTGTTTTTAGACTCAGACAATTAGTCGAATTAATATGTTCTTTCAAATAACGATAAATATTTTTTTACCAATGACTTTTTCCCCGTTTGCTCAAAAATTTTATTCAGAAACTGAGTAAAAATAAAATAAAGTTGAAAATATTACTCAATTTTTGTTTTTCGTATTAATTCAACAATTTGCGATCCTTTTGTGTAGTTTAACATAAAACATGCACTCTAAATTTCTTACGCAATGTGATGCTGTTATTTGTTATTATTTTTCATCTCAAAATAACAGTAAGAAATAAAGCGATTCAACTGAATAGCTTAACAAATTACTACACTATTTAGAACAAAAAAGAAAAAGAAGAATGAAGAACTAAAAGTATGTTTTTTAATTAAATAAAACCATTGCAATCTCAGAGTTTACTCTTTAGCAAGGGAAATTTTAAAAAAACAACTCAAATATGTATTTCAAATAATTTACTTAAACACAGTCGCATTTTATCGCTATTCATATTTACATTTATATGTTGCTTGTCAAAGTAAATAAGAGTAACAAAAATCTTTTTTAAAACTTCCTTTTACAAGTTTAATTAAAATCCATCATCCAAATTATTACAAAAATTAATAAATATAGTTTCCATTCTTTGTAAATGAGAGATTACTTATGTTTGTGTAAAAAATTATATTCGCAAATTATTACTGTTCGAAGAAGTGGAATGTTTTGCATTTGATAACAAAAACTTTTCAAAGCGGTAAAAATAATATTTATTTTTCGCTGTTTCACAAAAAAAAAATATTTTTAATATATATATATATTTTTATGTTTAATATATTAATTTAATTTTACAAGTGAAAAGAGTAGAATATATATAATTTACAAAACTTGTCGATGTAGTTCTATAATAAAAATTGCTGAATCCTCATTTGCATTGTGTCAAAATGTTCCATTTCGAAGAGAGAAATTTCCATTGAGAAAAAAAAACCATTAGCCATTAATGACTTCCGCTGTTTAATGAGATTTTCCTTCTAATTCAAAAAATATATTTGCGAAAGAACATTGTGGGTTTTCTCGAGTGTACTTTCATTTATTTAGAACGCTTTAACTGCGTGGTTAGAAAAATATTTAAATAAAAGTCGTCTGACTAGATAAGAAACGGATGCTTTCTGATGTAACCTATTTTATTATGTCCGATTGTACGTTCTGTGGTTCGCTTCGATTATCATTTCAATTCATAAATTGTTATTTGTGCAAAATAAAATTACTTTCCTTTTAGCCTGTTGTCTGTTATTATGTTAAATTATGGTTTGGTACAGATAGTTTTGTATCTCTTGAGTCTCGGCCTTCAATGGAGTGTTAATTTTATTTTTGTTTCAGAATGAACGTTTTATTAAACGGGAAAAATTTTATGGAACACAAATATAGCTAATGGTATAATTTTATCTTTATATATCTATACCATCATTTTTTATTATATAATTATTTTTTATTTATCGATACATTCTAGGATTGAAATGGGATTTATAACATTTTTAAGCAATAAAATATTTATAGGTATTAATTCTTAAGCGACGAAATATAAATATAAATATCACTTATCAAGATAACTTACATATCTCGAATTCTGTTCTTGATAAGTAAGCATTTTAAAATATCCATTTAGTTTTCGCTATGAGAATTAGGACATTACTTTTTGGATTCCTTTTATCGTAATCATTCTATAGCAACGTTTGTCACCCGGTGGTCTATGAAAGGATTGTGAGAGTCCTCTGAAAAACTGGGACATTATTTAAATTTTCATGAAGTTTAGTTTAAAAAAAGACGAGAAACAAAACATATTAACAAACATATATTAGTAACAAATATACTTTTAACGAAATTTCATCTGTGAGTTTAGTGTCTTTTTAGCTACTTTTACTGATATTTCTATTGATATTTGAAAGTGAAAGTTGGCAGCTATGGTAAACTGGTGGCATAACAATTCAGTTTATTGATTTTATATTACATTGTCAGTTTGTTCTTGCTTTTAGTGAAATTTCTTTTATAGAAATAGAAATAAAGACGCAAATAAATGGTAATATAGTTAGTGGTCCACCATATAATGGTCAATCATATTAGTAGTATACATCCAGTGCTATAGTTGGTGATCATTGTTCTGGAAAACAGATAGGTGAATTACTCATGGAAATTGAATTTATAATGATTTCAAATGCTTTTTAAGAGTACTGATAACAATTCGTCAGTAAAACACGGTTGATGAAAGAAATTATTGTTAAATATATTTTATTTTAGTGTTTACTATTAGCTATTTAAAAACTCATATTCTTTAAAGGTTAAATAATTTCAAGTTCAACTTATTTTTTAACTTTTTACAGACTCAAAATGTTAAACTTGAAGTTTTATTATCAATATATTTGCAATCATATCACGTGTATTTTGATCTCTCGTAAATAAAATAAGTTTTTATGTTTATAAAACATATAAGAAAACCACAACAAATAAAATACAGTAAAAAGAACTGAAAAACAATTTTATTTTTTTTAATGTCTTATGTATGCTTTTTTATGTTTCTATAATCATGTGACATTGAACAAGGAAATAAATTTTTACGCTCGACTTACAAGAAATAAATAACAACAATCAACGAAACAAAGCTGATCCAATTTAGAGGAAATACGACAGCATATTCTAATTAAAAGAATTCTCAATCGCAACCTTGGTCTACATTGGATTATAATTTATCTCTTTTTTTTTCGAAATAAAAATCAATAAAGAGATACCAGACATGTCCATGATCCGTGACAAATTTCTCTATCGTACTTATAATTTAATTGTCAGATATCGATGATAAATTAAATTTTTGTCAATCGACTTTAGTTTCTGCTCATCTCGATTTAACGATGGTGTCATTGAAATAACTGCTGGAAGGCAAGATTAATTTGAAGACTTTTGCATTACCTTCAAAGGAGCTAATTTCGATGCTAATTTATTTTTCAATTTTTTTAACGTAATTTTTTTTTAATAAATGAATTACAGATAAATTCGCAACATAACATTACTGCTCTAAAAAAATTGATTTTCTCTCAGTAATCTTTTTTTAAAATTATTATTATCTGCTTTTTCAGTTTTTGTTAAAAATTGCGCACATCAATTCCTATCATTAAACACTTTGGTACTTACGTATTATACTGTCAGCTAATTTCGCCAAATCAAAAGATGTTGCCAAATGCTGCCATTTTATGCGCGAACAAGATTATTGTATTGCTACATGCGTAGGAACATTTTTCTACTGCTGGCTGGATATAGCATGATTTGGCGACATATTTTCACTTGTTGAATTTGTCGACGGTATAGCACGTAAGTACCAGTACTTTTTATTTGAAATCAGGGCTTTCTTGATCAGTAGTGTATTTCTAAATTTTAGAAAAAAATATACATAGTAATAAATACTGCATACTCTTTTCTGAATTTTTCACTCTAAATTTGCAATATTCTTACTCTTATATATATTCGGCCTATTATTTATTAAAGTTCCTTAACGTGCGCGATGGTTTATCATAATATCATCTAAAGTGAAGGGTTTCTATATTTGTGTACTAATATTCAATGCCATCCTTAGAAATAATTGCAACAAACATCGCTAGTAAGACATTTAGAAGCATAATTGCATAACTATTGAGAATATTAACATTATAAAACTAGTCAAATTTTATCCAAAGATTATAATTTGACACATTTTATTTAGCAAATAGAGTAGAAACAAAATCAACTGAATGACAGATGTTTATAAGAGGAATCTTACAATGTTTTTGAAATATTTGGTTTGACACCATAACGATATATTTATTAAATATTATACTATATTGGCAATAACGCCTGTTTATTTCTTCTTAATTGTCTAAATATTATATTTTTAATTTTTTGATCCATTTATCATTTATTATGTTAGGCACTTTGCTTACAAAACTAGAATAAAATTTGTACTGTTTTATCAAAAAGAAAATTAGAAATTTAAAATCAAGATCAATGTAGTGATATTTTGGGGAATATTTATACATTTCTTCAAATGTTACAGAGTTACTGTAAGCGACATATCAAATTAGGGAATTTTATCCTTTGGGAAAATTATTATTACACACGCAAATGTGTGTATTAAGGAAAATGATTTGTTGTATTAGCTCATTTTCCTACGTAATTCAACACTTGACTCTTTTCATTTCCTTTAGAATTCAATAGAAATAAATACGCTAACTATAATACTTCAGTAAATGAGGATCGACAAAAACAAGTATTCATATAAAGCAGGGGTAACCAACCCAAATGACTTTGAGGTCCACTTCGGAAAAACATTATAATCTCGCGGGCCGCACATAAAAATATGTATCTTTATATCAGATTTGGAAACAAAAAAACATTTATTGCAGTGAAAATTTAAAACAGAATGAATCATTATTAATGTTTTCATTATTTTTCATGCATACAGATATAGATAATATAATAATGTAATGATCAAATAATGTTTAAAATATTACAGTGTGTGTGTGTTGCTTTTTTCTTGAAAATTACGATGTTCCTTTTGAATTGATCTTTCGTTACTCATTGTTGAAATTTGATTTTGCTGTCATTCGCAAACGATTAAGTATACATTGCCCTTTATCTTAAACGTCCTGAATATTTTTTTTAAACTTTAAAAAACACAGCTGATTACCTCTTGCTTTTTGGATACTCCAAACAGAAAAGGAGGAGGAGAAATGAAAGTCGCACACACAGAGAATCATGTTCCATCCATAGTAAAGGATATGCATAAAATGCAATTCGGAATTTATTAAAAAAGTAATTTGTTATAGTAAAATCAAATGTAACTGTTTGATAAAATATAAAAATATAAATCTATTTTAATCTAAAGGACATTTCTATTATCAAAAAGGATTTATTTTAAAACAAGAGCAGGTAACAGGCAAATACATTGTAGATTTATATACTAGTTATTCTTCACTTTTATTTTATTATACTATATATATATATATATATATATATAAATTTCACCTCAAATAAATTTTAAAATGAAAAAACTTTAAAAACCTGATATTTAGAACTTTTTTTTAAAATGAGGCAGTGGGCCTCAACTTACGTACTGGTGGGCCATATGTGGCCCGCGGGTCGCGTGCTGGACACTCCTGATATAAAGTATAGATAAAACAAGTATAATAAATAAAATTTTCTTATCCTAAAAGTAACTTTTTTAGATTAATAGAATTCATACATATTTTGCAATGTCTACTTTGTGAGGCTATAAACATTTATTTTTATATAAATGGACCTTAATTTCCATCAAAGCTTTAAAATATTCACTACCCTTTCCTAAAAAAGCGTGAATTTAGGCAAAATATTTGTATTGTCATTATGTATGATAAATAACACAGCAATAAAGTATTGTAACAACAAAAAAAGTAACATAATATATACATTTTACTGCAATTGATATTTTAGAATACGTTACAAATCAAGCATTAGAGCAAAAGTAAGAATATTTTTGTGCATCGATTTTTTAGAATAGCTACAAAAGCTTGTAAATTTCATCAATTTTTATAAGAAATGTATTGTCTCCCAATCGTGGACAGAGAACTAATATAAATATAAAATAAATTGAGATTAAAAAAAACAACTTCGAATTATTTTTTACCGTGAATTTAAAATATAATTCACCAATTTTCTTTACATTTGTATAATATTTCTCTCTCAAATTGTGAAAATAATAAGAATAGAAAATATTCATAGTCACATAAGCATTTTATTTAAATATAAACTCTCGCGGAATTACCTTGCGGTAGCATCAACGCAAATGAAAACAAAACAAAGAGACAAAACAAAGAGAGAGAGAGAGAGAGAGAGATGTAAAACTTATTTTAAATAATTCCATTCCTAATTTTAGAAAAGTTATGCCGAGGTGTAATTTTTTTGATTGATGGTAATAATAAGAAAAAAATATAATTGATAATTTGATTGAAAATTATAAAACTGGAATTTACGACACTGAAATGTTTTGTTATGAATAAAATTTCAATTAAAGATTTATTTTAATTTTAAATATAATTCATCAGTGAATTTTAAATAGTATATAAAAAACATTATTCCAAAAGAAGTACTTTTGAAAATTCTTAATTAGAAATAGAAAAGGAAAAATAAAAATTATATAGAAAAAGCAAAATTGGTAAATTTCCTTCGTAGCATTAATTAATTTAGTGTATTTTATGTTTTCAAAAATGCGAACTATTTTTATTGAAAAAATTTATGCATGTTGTTATGATTTATTTTCAAATAATTATGATATGCAGTTCAGAGGGAAAACATAAAACATTTTTAGCTCTTATTTCTAATAAGTCCACTTATTTGAGAAAATACTCTCGCATGAATCTATTATCATAATATTGAATAGATAATAAAAACAATTTTATTAATACAAGTTTACAAAGTATATGAGCAAAAAAAGTATAAAAAATTATATGAATTCACTTATGATTAATTTCACTCTAGTTTATTATAAATTGCTATTGATTTGATTTCTGTAATTCCCAGCTTCTTCGTATACCTAAAAAAATTATATTTTAAATATATATTGAACATATTTTGAATGCATTAATTAATTGAATATATATTTTGAAACATACTTCACATATTTCGAAAATATTACGTAGTATTTTATGTATTTAAATAAATACACAGCATTATTATAAAATAGATCTGAGCAATGAAGTTTTAAACAGAAGTTAAATATTTATGAATTGGAATAAATATGTAGTGGTCATTAACGAAGAATATCCAGAGTGAGAAGATGCTATTCTATTAAGAATAAAAGTTTAATAATTAACTCATTTCTAATTTCAAAATATAGTAAGCGTACACATGCTTTGAAAACTACTTTACAGCAAACTACAAACCCCTACCAAAATAAGAATTTACAAGATTCAAGCCATACATTAAATAATCTTTTTGTACTTAGCATTAATAAGGTAATACGTACAAAGAAACAGAAAAACGATCAATCATTCTCAAAAAGTCAAAAGGCGAATTTGTTTATCCAAGGCAAATTATTTTTGTTCCAAAACACAGAGAGCTTTCCGTAACAATGAGTCTGCTCGAATAAAAACTGAAAATGCAACAGCCATCACATTTGAGAATATTAAGTGATATCTTAAAGAATTGAAAATATTTATCAGCTTTGGAATGAAAAACCGGGGGGAGATTTTATTCAGAAAAAAAAGCTATTAATGTATTATGATCAAAAAATTAATTTATTGTACGTAATTATTACATAAAAATAATTATTAAAATTCTGATTAATGATTCATTTATTCGTATTCTGTTTGAAGAACGAATATTATTGATTCCAAAATATTATATGCAATATTCTAAATACTTCTAAAATAAGTAACAATTTAAAAGAACTAAAAAACACACTTTTATAGTTAATCGACATAAACTGTAACGTAATTCTTTAGTCGCCAAATTTGGAATTAGTTGCCAGATGCGGGGTGGGATCTGAAAATGGGAAATCGTTAGTCCTGATGATCTTGATTGGAACAAAATTATTAAATTATTGTATTCTCATCAGTCCTGAACGAGTGAGCAAACTTTCGAATTAATCTGACTTTTTTAAAGTGGGTAAAAATTGAGTTCAAAGATTCCTTTACTTACAAGTGAAGCTTATAAAAGGGTGTTAAAAATAATTTTTCTCCAAGATTTGCTTTTAGAATTGAATAAATAAGTTCAACCGAGTATTTGAATAAATTAAGAATATCCTTTTATTGGAAAAATAGAATTTTTTACGAAATGAATATTTAAATTAAATGCAAATTATATTATGTACCACATTCATAAATGACGCTTATAATTTATTAAAATGAAATTCTAGAATGAAACATGCAAAACTTTTGGAGTAAACAAACACATCAATTAAGAATTTATTGTATTGAGAAAGTAAAAATTGGTCATTCACACTACATCCTGTAGACTGTTGCTGTCTGTGAATGTGCGTGTGGTTTAACAACACAAAAAAGGAGCATATATCGAAAAGTAGGGCTGGTATTTTTCCTTTACACTGAATAAGTATTTCTTCATCGAACTCGTTTTATTCACTAACATCACTGTGTCAACGACGGAACGATTCTTGTTTTGTTGTGATTGGAAAAGATTTATTCATTTCGTCTCGTTTCTTCATCTCCATTTGGAGTGAAGGACCACGACAGTTTGGTTAGCACATTCTTTGCAAGCTGACTGCCTGTCTGAAACTTCTTTTTCATCTTTTTTTGTTCGAATGCTCTTTTCAAAACACATTTAAGATGTCCTAGAAATGACAGACAACGTGGGAAAAATATTGAGAGAAATCCTTACACAATAATGGTTCCGACGCAACACAATGAGTGGAATTTGGCTGGAATTAAAATTCTGCAAGCTTTGCTTGCTACATTAATTGAAGGGTTTTGAAAAAAATATTTCTCCATCGTGTACTCGTTTAATGATTTGTTAGCTCAAAAGTAAGTAAAAATTCAAAAAAGAAAAAAAATGGCATCTTTTGGTAAATTTTACAAAAGGAATTATGAGCACTTGTTGTCACAATATTCTTTATGCTACATTCAACGAGTTTCTCTTGTTGTTGTTGTCTGTGTGTTTTTTTTATCCAGGAATACATATGAAATATAAGTGGAAAAACAGAAACATACAATTCAAACAGAAGAATATAGACATTTCATACAAATGATGATCCCAGCATATAACAGAAAGGGAGAACGGCTTTCCATTCAAGACGGAAATCCATTACAGGCGAAAGTCCAACTTCTTTTTCCGAAGAAAATACATCCATGCCTTATTCGAGACACGAACCCTCTCGGTTACAAGCCGAGGGTCATATCCACCATACTAGCTGGATCCACCATACTGGCCCGAGTTTCTCTTAAACGTAGCAATAATTTTTTTTCAAAAAGGTCATAATATCAGAAAGCCGACTAATTTAGATTAAAATAAATAAATAAATATCATTTTCTGAAGCTTGTTACTGATGTGGTCATATAAACAAAAGAGGTTTGAAGAAAGAAAATGCAGGGAAAAACTATTCTTCTTATATATACGAAAAAAAATTAAATTTTCAAAAAATTAGAACTGTTCTACTTTTTTTTTAAACTTTTGAGTGATTTTAAAGTATTTTTTGTAAAAAATATTGTTTTTTTAAGCTTTTGATTTTTAAAAAAATTTAATTAAATGGCAATTATTCAATGGTTTTTCATTATTTCTTATATAAATAGAATTTTCGTGAGCATTTAAATTTATGTGACAGTGGAATAAGCTCCGTTTTCTGCTTCCCGTTATTGGAATTTAGACATATCAATGTAAATTTTTTTTATGTTAACATTTTTACTTGAGTTAATGTAGAGATAATAGTTTATGAGCTATTAATTATACCTGCATGGTTATGTAATTTTAACAAAGATTTTACAAAAATTGTATTTTTGGTTAGCAATTCTATAAATTCTTATTATTTTTCAATCATATGTAAAAACAACAAGCATATTTTTTTCAATTAAATATACTTTTCCTTTTCTAATTCCAGTTCTGATTAAAAAGAAAAGTTAGAAAAAATAACTTCTACGAATATACATTGCGCCTACTCAAATAAATTCTTGTGGATTTGCTCAGATTCACGCAAATTTGTCAAAACTATCGCTTGAAGAAATTTAGGTATATTATAGAAATAATTTTGTTTACTATCTTAGGTAATCAATATTGTCGAGAAGTCTAAATAGATAAATGAAATTGTGCTTGTATTTCGAAAAATCAAATCCTTATACCTACCGAAGGAAATTATTATCTAAAATAACATAAATGGTTAAATGGAAATATTTCTTCTAAAGTGTCACGGGAAAATTATCATTGCAATTAGAGATACTCAAATCTATTGATAATCGCTATCAAAATTTAAAAATCAAAATACATATTTCCTTGCATATTAAAAATTTAACTTAATACCTCCGTTTAATATTTTAAAAAAGCTTAATTTACATATATTTTAACTAATTCAACATGTGTGAATGATTAAAAATACAAATGAAGTCCCAAACATTTTTAGAAGCACAGGATTCGATTAACTTCTACGTCATATAAAAGTGTTGGTTTGGAATGCTAATTAATGGTCGAAGAACTGAGAGACTTAAAAGAATGATCTGTTATGTTAAGCAAAACCTTTACCTGGAAAAACAAACTCATTATGTTATAGCTGCTATAATTACATTTAAGCCTTTAATTATTTGAACGCAGAATCAATCGAATCTTTTACAAATCAATCACTGGGATTAAAGTTATTACGCTTTCAATGTTTACACATTTATGACTAATTACATCGCAATGAAAAGAGGTTATTCTACCTTGAGGTCAAGAGATTAAAAGAAATCAGTTTCTGTAAATTTATTGAATTGTAGCTTAATTTGTATAAAAAATTGTACACAAAACAGCGTCTAGAAGACTACTGTTTTTTAAATGGCCAGTAACGAAACATAAAACTATCAAAAAAATTAATTACATATTAATAGTTATCGGATTAATCATCCAAAAACTACTTTAATTCATTTTTACAGGTTGATTTTTTGAGGTATCCGACTGCCCTAAAATTGTGAATTTTGCCAAAAGTTGACAATTTTTTTATGATTTTACTTTATAGGCCACTTTATTAGCTTTATAAAAACATCAAGTTCATTATTTTCCGTTCACTAGAACAAAAACTACAAGTGTTTTAGTAAAAGCACAGATAACATTACTTTAAGCAAGATGTCATACTTTAAAACGCGGTTTACTCGAAATGTGTTTTTTTTTAAAATTAATTCTCAAACGAGGACAGTGATTGCTCAAAAAGTTTTGAAAATAATTAGCTGAAATTTTTTGTGTATGTTCTGTATAATAGAAGTGTTTTAACCTTCAGATTTATCAATCACTGTTTTCTTACAAAATTTACAGTCCCTTATGTTAATATAATCACTGTTTTTTTAAAGCAATTTAATGTAATAACCAAGTTAAAGTGCTCTATAGTTTTTGTAAAAATTAAAATATCTCTTATTGTGAAGGTCATTTCCGAAAGGAATAACAAAACAATACATCAGAATAGAAAAATTCAAATTTGTTCATAAACTTTTCGTACCAAATGGGCCCTGTTTATGCTATTTTTTGTAAAATTTTAAGCATTTTTTCCCAGTTTAGAAAAATAATTTCTTTTTCTCTTCTTAATTTTAGCATATTTTTCTTAAAACGTACTAAACAAATCTAAAAACCACAAAAAAATCCATTTTTTTAAAAAAAGTTGTCGCAAGCATTCGGATACCTTAAGAAATTATGCATACATTTTTTATATTAAATCTTCTTTTAAATGTCATGGAAATTAATCTCGTTTGTTTGTTTCTGATGCCACCTGATTGACGAGGTTAGGTTGAGGCCCGTGAAATACATCATGGCAGCACCCGTAGCTTTGAGCACCATGCAGATGACAGTACGATTTGGCTCGGTCCCTCCTAAATTTTGTGGGAGAACACTCTGGGGGAAAGGTCATGGGCCTCCCACCTCTCTTCCTCTTCTACCGCTCTCGACGAATATTTAGAGTGCACTCATGCCACACAGGCACTATACATTTACAAACATCCATGCCTTCTCTGTGATTCGAACCCAAACCCTAAAGCAGAGCAGTCAGGAATTAATCCTGATACAATGACAATCATTATATGTGTGATTTTTTTTATTACTAATACCAATGACAAATTTTTCATATGGAATTGGTTCCGGAAAACTGCTTTAAAATTTTAAGTGCCATTGACTATTTATCAATTCATCCGTTTTTAACGAGAATTGACGATAAAAACAACTTTATTTGAGATCAAAAGATATGTTTTTCAATTAAAAAAATGCTGCTGGAAAACTAATAACATTAAAGTATTTTTACATTTCCCCCCATGTAGTACAATAAAACCCTGTGTCTGAATCTCTCATCGTATATATATATATATATATATATATATATATAAACTTTTTCAAACTCAACCAATTCCATTAATCGAAATTCTTCCGCTGATCCTTAAGAGCCTTTGAAAAGAATGGACCACCAGAAATAAACCGGATGCTGAAAGCGGAAGTGAGAAATAAATAAAAACTTTCGTAACGGTATTCCGCAATAAAACGGTTGATGCCAGAAACGCATCAATGAATTCGAAAGTAAATAGACGTTGTTCTCAACGCACTTTTTGTTTTATGCGTTTCTGAAGCAGCCAATGCTATAATTAACGGTCATTTTTGCTACTTTTTGAAAGCGATTCAGGTCAGTGGCGCACATAAAGGGGGAGGGGGTCCTGGACCCCCCCCAAAAAAACCCTTGATTTTTTCCGATTGATTATAATTCTAAGTATACAGTACGTAAAATTTAATTAATTACTTGTTATTAATGATTAATTGTATTAATTAATGCTAATTATTTATTTAAAAATTAGTTTTTTACTGTGTTTTGTTCCCGAAAATCGACAAAATCAAAAAAGGAGCATGACACAAGAATGGTGAACTTTCGACCCCGGACCCCCTTGAAAAATTCCTATGTGCGCCACTGATTCAGGTTACTAGTGTAAATTTGTTACGGAATGAGAAAATGGTATTTATGTAATAAGATTTTCAGCTTTTCAATTTAATTACACTGTGTGTATTTTTATTATTACTTAACTTATTTTCTGAGTAAAGTATTAGATAAAATAATTGTTCCTGAAGAGGGGAAAGTAAAAAAATGTACGCTTTTTTCTTTGGACAAAGAGAATTAATTAATCAGATATTATCAATGAAAGGAAATTAATATACCGTATAATTTGGCGTATAACTCGCATTTTGAAAACTTAAAATAAGATTAAATTTACGGGTACGCGTTACACACATGCAGAGTATCAAAATGATAGCTTCATAATTTAAAAAAAAGAGATGAAAAAAAAATGGGATTTCTATATAAATCGAAATATTGCTTACTTAAAAGAACTTTCCCAAGTAATGTTGTAATTCTAGAAGTATACTGCATTTTCAAAGCCTGGAATAATACCTCGAACAAATGACATCAATACGTAAGAGCCTTGCACACATACTTTTCAGATTCCTTCGTAAAAAAAAGGATGCGTGTTATACGGCCTATTAAAAATTGTAGCTTGAATAGGCGTGCGTTATACTCCGGATTTTACGGTATGTCTTGAAATAAAAGTTAACAAAAGACTATTAATATTGCAAAATAAAACTGTTTGTGTATTAAAAGGGAAAAAAATAATACTATGATTTAAAATACAGCATTTCAGTGACCACAATATGATATCAGTTTGTAACTTAATCTCAAATAACAAAGTATAATTCGATTACAATAAAAAAAAAAGTAAAAGTAAGTAAAAAAAAATTACATATGTGAGAGTTTCGAAAGAATGAATATATGGTCCGTAAGTGCTAAAAAAACGAAAATGTTTTCGATGGATAGTTATGTTAAGGGGCACGCCCCTGAAACAAAAATGACAGCGACTTATTTATTTATTTATTTTTTTAAGAATCTAGCCACGGCAATTTACACCAATCCGCCCCCACTATTCTTCGTACCTGCAAATAATACATAAATATTATATGCGTAAATTAAAAAAAAATCTCACGTAAGCAGAAATATTTAGATAATAAGCAGATTCATGAACGTTTGCATCATCAGATATGTAAAAGCATATTACAATTACTGTTCGCTAATAGCATAAAAATGTACATATATTTATTTATTTGTTCAATTTTATTTATTTATTTTTATAATTATGCTCTTCTTACAATTTAAAACACTCATCATTTAATAAAATTAAGTCTCACTTTGAAAAGAGTTTTAACCCGAAGCTCACATGATGGAATTTTACTAAATAGAGCTAAAAAGTAGGCATAGTAATATAGTTTTTAAAAAAGAGAAGAAAAAATGATAAATTAAATGCAAAATAAAGGGTGTATTTTTAGAGGTATAGAACTTTAAATTGCAATAAAACAACGATGTATTATTCGATTGACATGAATTTTTTTTATTCGAAAGATAATCTTGTGGCATTACATTTTAAATATGATTTCTGGCATAGGACTGCCACGGCTGGCTCGGATGTAGTCCAATCTGGACGTCCAATTTTCGATGACTTTTTCCAACATTTGTGGCCGTATATCGGCAATAACACGGCGAATGTTGTCTTCCAAATGGTCAAGCGTTTGTGGCTTATCCGCATAGACCAATGACTTTACATAGCCCTACAGAAAATAGTCTAGCGGTGTTAAATCACAAGATCTTGGAGGCCAATTCACAGGTCCAAAACGGGAAATTAGGCGGTCACCAAACGTGTCTTTCAATAAATCGATTGTGGCACGAGCTGTGTGACATGTTGTGCCGTCTTGTTGAAACCACAGCTCCTGGACATCATGATTGTTCAATTCAGGAATGAAAAAGTTAGTAATCATGGCTCTATACCGATCACCATTGACTGTAACATTGTGGCCTTCATCGTTTTTGAAGAAGTACGGACCAATGATTCCACCAGCCCATAAAGCGCACCAAACAGTCAGTTTTTCTGGATGTAACGGTGTTTCGACATACACTTGTGGATTAGCTTCACTCCAAATGCGGCAGTTTTGTTTGGTTACGTAGCCATTCAACCAGAAGTGTGCTTCATCACTAAACAAAATTCGCTTATGAAAATCGGGAACAACGACAATCTCTTTTTGGGCCCATTCGACGAATCTACGCCTTGCTTGATGATCGCTTTGATGAATTGCCAAACCAAACTGAAAATAAATCACTTAACAGCTGTTAAATCGGTCCCATCTTGGAAAGTAATGCCAACTTAAACTTCTATACCTGGAAAAAAACACTCTTTATATACTGTTGCAGTAAGACGGTAATAAAATATACCAAAAAGCGCTGCAATAATATTTTTCCATTGGAAGAGATTGAACTTTAACTCCACTTTACTTTTAGATTAAAAAGAAATATAAATGTTGTAATAAAATCGCAGCTTATAACACACTCCAAAATAACACATCAATACTAGAAAATTTATCTGTTAAAAGGTTTACAAACCCTGCAACAGTTTTTAAAATTATATATGCTAATGCCTTAAGGAAAAATAATCTGAAGACTAAGAATTTGCTAATCTTTATTGATGTAAACGTCAAACAAGACATCTATAAATATTTAATGAAGCCATATATATATATAACTTACGGAGTGTACTTTATGCATTTAACATCTTTTAGAGTCAAAAGTATATTGTTTGGACTGCTTCAGTTGCTTACAAAAAGGTCAATTCAAACTTCCATTAACATCTTTTATTTTATAGCGAAACCTTGATGACAAGAACTGCAAAAGTCTCTCTTTCTTTGTCTGGCGATTAACCAATCGAGATCCCATTTCGAAAAGCAATTAACATCGCTTAATGACAATTTTCTAAATGATCTCTTGTCTATTTCTTTTGTAGTCAAACTGAATTAGGAGCAATAGTAGGAACGCGACCTAGAACCCCGGCGTTCCAGATCCGTTCACGTTTCCATATTACCAATAACTTCCTAATAAGTACACAAAAAAGGAAAGGGAGAGGATGAGTAGGGTTTTGTGTGAATAACAGTTTTCACTTATTATTTTGTTTCACAATAAAAAGAACAGTTTAAAAATGAGATTACTTCGGTTGACTGAACATTTCAAAAGTTGTTAGCGTCATCGTATAATTAGGAGTCCTCTCTTTAACTTTGTATCGAAGTTTGCATTCTATCAGAGATCTACTACTTTTCTTCATAATAATTGCAACAGTTGGCAATCCTAAAAAATTAAGTTTACGACAAAATGTCTACGAAAATTTGAACAATTCATTGATAGTTAGAAAAAAATTGGTTTTGAGAACGAATTGATGCTATGTTTAGAGCAACGGTAGTTTGTGAAAAATTTTTGATGACCCGCAGAAAATCTGAGTATCATATTTTTAAGAAGATTCAGTTTCAAAAATGACGAACAACCAAACGTTTCTGGAATATGGATTACACTTTTTAAAATTTTAGCTATTGATTTTAGCGAAATTTTAGCTCAGTTTAGCCATTTCCACCTTTGTATCAAGCAACATTTCAAAGTGAGAGTTGGCAATCATGCTAAATTAACGGCATAACACTTCAATGCGTTGATATTGCTTCGCGTTGCTGGTTGTGAACTTGCTTTCAGTGAAATTTCTTTTCAGTGGTATGGAAATGTAAATAGAGACGTAAATGTGATAATGTAGTTATAGTGGTCTGTCAAATATAAAATTATACATTTAGTGTTTCTTGAAGTTCTAGTGGTTGGCGACCGCTGGTTTTAAGCAATACTATTTTTCAATTATAGAAAGTATTTTGTGAAATATTTTTAATGTACAAAAATATTTAGAGTACTATTTTGCTTAACTAAGGTACTTTCGTATTATTTCAAAAATCGCCAACGTTCAAGGTAACTCGCCAAGTTGGTACCCCCAATTTCGCATGTGTCGTATGCGCTGAATTGGTGATCATGTGCTTCGTTTCATATAATGTCGCAAATAGGTTGCGATAATACGTAAGTACCGAAACGGGATTTTATATAAAAAATAAGATAATTAATAATAATATTTACCAGTATTTGATTTATAATGATTACGGTATAGTTATTTATATCCATATATTGTATTTCTAATAAATAGTAAAGTACATTCAACTTTCTAAAATAAATATGTACTAGAAATCTATTTTTTTAAAAAATTAGGAAGTAAAGTTTCATTGATTTTTTTTAAATATATTAAAATAAAAAATTCATTTCATGAGATAAATTTCTTGACAAAATACTTTAAAAATATTGATTTATTCCGAGATGATAATCTGCTAATCATTATCTACTACTATATAATTATAATTTTTAAAATATTTTATTTATTTAGTTACTCTGAATAATCTATAAAAATTTGAAAAATTAATAACATAATAATCGATTTTAATTCTTGCTTATTTAGAACCAGTAATTTTGTAATAAATTTAAACAAATTGTTTAACTTAAGCAAGCAATGAAAGTCAATGCATTATTTCTATTATACCTAATAACTAGCTTAATAACAGTTTTGAGAAATAAGATTCATACCCATAATATTTTATTTTAATGTTAACATTTAACAGTATATGAAAATCGATTTTCATAAAAAAAAATTAGAACAAAAATTTAACCACGAAATAATGAACAAATGAAATTAATTAACGCATAAGTTTGTTTCTTATGTTATTAGAATTACATTTCAAATACTTGGACGCATATAATACATTCTGATTTTTTCTAATTATACAACATAATTGTATAATTAACAACTGTTGTACGAGTTTAAAATTATTTTGAATCTAAACTCAAACTGACGAATTTATTTTATTTTGATATTTTTGTACAAATGTTATTAGCTTTTAGC
This sequence comes from Trichonephila clavipes, assembly GCA_019973935.1. NCBI lineage: Eukaryota > Metazoa > Arthropoda > Arachnida > Araneae > Nephilidae > Trichonephila > Trichonephila clavipes. The sequence continues at coordinate 503,779 of BMAU01015471.1, forward strand.
AATTTTATAAACTGGGTTTTTTTTGTTGTTGTTGTTTGTTTCGAGTCTAAATTATCCTCATGAATTTCCTTTTTTATAAAAAAAAACTCGAAGTATGCAAGGAAAAAAAACATTCTATTATTATATATGTATGAAATAAATATGATGTAATATGCATTTAAGCAAGCATATTTGAAAAATAACATTAGAATCTATTTATGTCAAAAACACGTTATATTATTGAAATTTATAATATTCTTGATTATATTTCAGTATATGATCATTCTTTATTACTATCGCAATATAAATCATAGATAATAATTATAATCAAACAGAAATCCTACAATGTAAAGGTCGAAAAACATACCAGTTAACCTAATTAAATAGCGCATAAATCAAGCCAATAGCAACATCTGTTGGTAATTTACTCACGTCTTTAACAACTCTTAATACACAGCGAATTGATAACTGATTAATTACAAGACTAGTGTTTTAAGTCCATTTTCTTATTGTTAAGATATTACTTTCGACTTGGAAAAGGACAGATGAAAGTCAAATGCTAGGCTCAAGCTCTTAAGAATTGAATACTGATAAAAGTATCAAACTGTCAACTAATCATAATTAATTTATATTAATACAAAAACCGAACTGATTAAAACCAGGAAAAAAATTCATCTATATTAATTAAAACGTCAATTTGCTTACGGAAGAGAAGAATGCAAAAGGCCCACGGTAGCAAAATTCGGAATAGTTTTTGCTGTTCAAAGTTAAATTCAAAAGATAAAAATAAATATGTAAATCTAGGATTAACCATATTTAGGCAACTAATTAACTCATATTTATGAGTTTCTAAAGCTGAACAACATTGAAGAAAAAAAGATAATGGAAATTAATTTATGTGATAAACCTCTCTCTCTCAATGTGTGTGTGTGCACTCATTTTATCCTTAATTTTACAAATCTGGTTCTCAGTAACGAGATCGCAAGTTATGTAAAGTAGTGCGATTTAGTAGTATCTAGTATATAATCTTAGTATATCATCGTGATTGCACTTCAATTTACCTACCATCAATTTTAATTTCTTAAATTAAATTTCAGTACATAAAATTAAATCTAGATTGATACATGAAAACAGATCATTTTTCTTCGTCTGCTTCTAAGTTCTCTCTATTACAACAGTGCGAAAAGTTAAATTAGTTATTTTAATTAAAAATTAAGAGTTTATGCCCATAAATATTGATTTCAAAAGTTAACATAAAGATAAGTGGTAAGCATTACATTTTTTTTAATAGAACATATTAGGTTAGAAAAGATAAGCGATTGTAAAGTCTTTAACTAATTTTAATCACAGATGTTCAACCATTTTGTATGGATTAGCCTTTTTTAAATGTATGACTTCGATTTTGTAATATATCTTCTCGATCTGTTTTATATTATTGTAATTTATATTCTCTATGGATATTAGTTTTTGCGAATTTATATCGTCCCTTTCATATACCACAGTTATTTTAATTTATCATCTTATTTAATCTGTTATCGTAAGAGAAAGAGTTAAATTTTTAAAAAAAGACAACACAGCATTTATAATCAGGGATGTCTTAAGACTTTTTGAGGCCCTGCGCCCCTACACAAATGTAGGCTTCCTCTATGACCCTTAAAATTAGTGCAAAGTAAACGTTGTCAAATACTCGTGCAAACAATAATCGAAACAAAAAAAATGTGCATGACTTACAATCGCACAAACCCACTCAACCAACTGCCACCTTTTGACTTAATGAGTAATGAAAGCTGGTAGACCTAGACTCAAGCATGGACGACGGTTATCACAAAATAATGCTATCTTGCCACTGTTGCTAGTTAACATATATTCCGAAATTTCTAGTTTTTCGAAGAATATAACCCGAAATAATATTTGACAGTTAAAATCATTCCAACCATGATTTTATGAAGGCTGAGACGAGGACCCCTAAAGTCTGAGGCCCTGGGCTTGGGCATATTTGGCCCATGCCCTGTTTATAATTTGTAATTCAAATGAAAATCAAAAACAAAAAATAAAGATCCATTGAATTCCTTCTTAGATTTAGCAACATTTGATTGTCGATTTGATTTGATTTTTACTTTCACATCAAAGGTGTCTGATTTATGTATATATATATATATATATATATATATATATATATATATATAGAGAGAGAGAGAGAGAGAGAGAGAGATATCTTTACTTTGTTAACTTACTTGAAAACAATTACCTTGATTGCATAAAAAATAGATAAATAATCACTATATCTTAAAAATCTTATTCATAAAAGTGTTTCTAGTTTCTTTATGAAGATTCTTTTAAAACAATAAACCCGATAGGTCAACATATATAACAAACAAAACATTCAAGAACTTCGTGAAGAATACTTCAAATAATTGAAACAAATTCAAGGTATAATTTCAATTATTCCATAGCGAATTCAAAACCCCTAGCCAAATTCTTTTTCATGCATACAGATATACACAAGTTCATTTTGAACAAAATCTTATTTTTCCCATAAGGCCATATCCTTGTTCAACAGTCCTCCAGCATGTTAGCAGTTTCTTTTGAAGTCTGACCTCGCGTCCATTGCATAACTTTGCAAACAGTCCCTCACACACCAACAAGTCGGAACAGCATATCCTTTGTGAAACCGTCCATTGTTAGAGCCCTTGTGTATGTCCTCTCGCAAACATATTAAAACTGAACTGTTTACATTCTTCACCCATAAAAGAGCTCTTCTGGCAGGGGTATTGTAAAGTACCTTGCCGTCGACCCCCCTCGCTTTGTTCGAAAAACGAGGCACTGGAGCGTGTCTGGAATGGAAAGCGCGTGCGAAGAGTGTGGTGTTGTCCGAAGAAGATTAAGTATCGTTTAGTAGGAAAAACCCTTGTGAAAAATTATGACTGTCCACTCTTTTTTCGGTCCTTTTTGTTGACAAACTAATGTGCGCTTTCATATTATTGAAAAGAATTGTTTTCTTGTTTCGTCAGTAATTTTTGATATGAGAGTTGTTTAGACTTGAGTATATATTAACCCTTGATGGGATTTTGTTTTTGTTAAAAAGATTTTATACCATTGATGTTTGCTTATTCATGCTGGTCACGTATGAAATTATTGAGCATTAAAACTATAAATTCTTTCACAGTTTAAAAACAGATAGCACTATTCTTTTTTTTTAAAAAAAATTAAAATTATTTATTTTAATCATGTATTTGAAATTCTTATTTCTATGACTTTTATCAATATCCATTTGAAATCCAATATTTTACGTATTTCTCAAATGCACTTAATGGCTCGAATTACGTTTCCCTTTTTATTGAATTTTGTTTGAAATCATGAGTAATAACATTTCAGTCAAAAAGGGATATTTTGCAACTTAAGATTTAGATTTCCTTTTTTAGGCTTAAAAACGAAAGGGCGTTCCAAAAGCTTCCTATAAAACTGATTAAATTAGGACAATCAAACTTATTATAAAGTATCAACAAGAAATGTTAATGAGTTGTTAGTAATGGTATGTCATTTTTGTCAAAAAAGTTATCCAAATATTTTTACCAAGTATTTTAAATTATTCTAAATTTTTAATCCATCCATTCAGCATATAAATAGTGAAAAAAAGTGGGGTACTTCTCTCATTCTTATATATTTTTAAACAATACTCTAACTTATTTTAATTTTTTTTTTTTGTTTCTTGACAAAGTCGTCAATTCTAGAGTATAATTCTTTTGAAACAATTATTGAATAGTATACTGTTTTACAATAAATACTCGGATCAAAATGAAGAAGAGGCACTTGTGGGAAAAACATATTTTAAGTGATTGATGAATGAATAATCAAAACTCAAAGATTCATTTTTAATACATAAATTATCAGTCTTTCTCTTAAAAGTTACTTGGATTTTTTAAAGAAAAATATGGTAATGGATTTTTACGCCAACCTCTATACTGAATAGAGAGAACAATTTTCTGTTATAAATAATTCGTTGAAAATGAGGAAGAGGAAATTCAAATCGCTTCGCAATCGACTCGATCCTATCGAAGAGCTCGTGGTAATACATAACGGTCGTGACAAAACTTCGAAAGAGAGTTTTGATTGATAACTATCTTATAAAAATCACTCCGGGGTAGGAGAAACTTTCAGACATTATAAATCATTAAAATTTCGTTGAAGGTGATGTAGATTATAACATCCGAATTGCGTAGGAGAAACGAGATGAATGTAGTTATTTTTTAACCTACTTTGTGTAATAAATTGTTCTTAGATTCATCCGTGGAACACACTGGAGTTCACGAGTATTCGACAGCTACCATCTGATATTAGAGTGAGTTGAGCGTCTTTAAAATATTAAAAACATTTTTCACAAAGGAAAGTATTGAGGAATTGAAATTTCTTGTTATGAAATGTGTGTGCTTCTTTTTATTCAAAGCATTAAAATTCAAAAATACTGCATGGGTGAATCGTTTAATTTTCGTTTCTTTTTAATTTCTCCGTCGCAAAATTCGCCAAGGTGGTGTCATTGGCGACAACACACAATACAGGCATAAACAAGATTTCTAAATTTTTGCACCTATTGGTTTTTCATCTGTTTCGGATGCATTATTAAAAACACGTTACTGATAAGAAAAGACTACGAATTGTTTTAAAAATGTGGTGGTAAAAGGTTACCAGCGGGAATATTTTGTTTGGTGTCGTTTGTATAATTTTTGGTGACTTGATCGCTTGCACCGGCGAAACGGAAAAGAGCCATATTTTCTTTTACGCATACATTTTCCAATTATTCCAATTGTGTGATGCTTGAATTAATTGGATTTGAATTACTTATTTGCTTTTACTGAGAAAAAATGTATTTTAAGGTATTATAAGTTTTATTTACATGTAAGTTAAGAATCTAAGGAATGCTTCATTACTAATCAAACACAAAACTGTATGAGCTTTTGTGGGATTTCTTGTAATTTTCTGAAGAAATTGCGCGGAGAAAATTATTGATGAAAATAAAATAGTATCTAAAACAAAATCCTGTTACCTTTAATTCAATAATTAGTTTATTTATAGGTTATAAAAGAGTGTAAGTAAAAGCGAAAGCTAAGTACTTTATGAAGTTTTTCCAAACAGAGTAAAAGATAAAATAACTTATTTATATAGTATAAATCAGGAGTGAACAAATATCTTCGATAAAGCGACACATTGAGGAAGAGGAGGTTAAAGAAGGATTGAACATTTTTAAAAGGATTTCATTTGGGGCGGTATCATCTACATAAGCAAGTAACAGCCTCCGTGCAGGGGTGATAACTTTTGTCTAGTGGTATGTTACTGGGCTTTGGTTACATAGGTCGCGCGTTCTGTCCTACCAAATGTGCGCCTCTTCACATTCATTAGATAACTTTGTATCTCAAAAAAGGTATAAATTATACATATAAAGATCAATAAATATATTAAATTACATAACGGCAGTTTTATTCTATTTATTTTTATTGTGCTAATAACACATCATCTGTAACACAAGCACACACAACTAAATTTAGAACCCACTCAATGAGATAAATGTGTGTGTGTACCCCATCAAACTTTTCAACTATTTTTTTTTTTACAATCAGGAGGGATATTGTTGTTGAAACTCTTATCCTAGGCTGCAAGTTTAAAAGTTAAAGACAGCCATCTTGCATCTATATTTATTCTTAGTGATATTCATGCAAGAAAAACTTTACTTGCAGATATATGTCGACTAAATATAGAGAATAATTTCTCTATATTTGATTTTCTGACTGCCCTGATGTGCCGCAAAACAACTCTTGCGAACCAATGTCCCATATTTACATTAAAGAAAAAAAAATGAAATGATTAGCTTGATAGAAAATTATCTGAGTTAAATATTTTTTCATTTTTTAGTTCATTACTCCGTTGTCTCAGTAAATTGTAGAAAGAATATAGTTACCATTCACAATAGTTAACTGCGCTTAACTTCTTTTCATATCTGATTATATGATTAATATATTTTAGATACAAACAAAAAACTAAAATAAAATGTAATCAATAATGGAATGCAAATAACCGAACAGAATTTTCGCTGCCAAATTTACATTGATTAAGAATTCTGCGTTGACAGATGGAATTCAAAGGAATGCAAATCTTCATGGCAAAAAAAAAAAATAACAGCTATTTATCAGTGGATGAATAATTTTGCAAGTCAACGACAATGTCATTAATTGCTGTGAACGACAAGGAGGAATTTGAAAACATATTCCAGGAAATTAATCCTATTCCGATTTTCTACTGTCATTGGCGCAAAAACCTGAATATACTTTTTCCAGCACAAATGAAATGCATGCCATCTAATTTCCTTATTTTTTGTAAAAAGCATTTAAAGACAATCCCAAGAATTTTGATGGTAAATTTTAAATTCAATTTCAGCTTCAGGAAGAAAGCTTTACTTCAATGGGATGAAATATAGAAAAATATTTGCATTTAACTGTTTTGTTACGTCAATAAAATACTTTCATTTAGAGCTGAAAATTCGAACAGTCATTGCATTTGGAGCAATATTTGTCCCTGACATGAAAAATTCCGTTAAAGGAAAATAAAACTTTTTGCTAGGGAATCTTTTCAATTAGAATACACCATTGTAAGGAAGTTAAATAGCTATTTAAAATGCTGTAAACGTTTCGATGCCAAGAATCGAATTTCTAATATCTTAACATGCGGAGTTAGATAAGTAAAACATACTATTCTTTTAAATATTTTCGTAGAATTTCTCTTTTTTGGTAGCGAATATTTATTTAAATAAATACAACCTTCTCAAAACACGCACACATAAATTTCATAAAACGTAGCAATAATGGTTTAGTACAAATAATTCTTATAAATCAGGAGAATTTTATAACTCGGAACCTAAAACATTAGGCCAATTAAAAGATATTAAGAAAAAGTCAACAGATCAAAATGCAAAATTATTACATTTTTCTAAATCTCTCACAGGCTTTGATGTAAGGGTCTAAGAGGTCTTTATAGGATCCTAACTTTTCTTTTCAACAGGATAAATAAATAAATATACATATAACTTATTAATGTGTGAAATATAGAAACTAAAAGAAACAAGAAAGAGAAATAATAAAAATCCATATTCGGGTAGCAAAATATTAATCATTTCAATGAAATGGTAAAGAATATTATGAATTAATTATTAAATAAAATAATTTATTTTTTACTTTTGATGTTTGCTTAGAATTTTGCTTAATTTTTATTTAATATATACTTGCTACAATAATCAACAAACTGAAAATACCAAATAAAACGTATGGTGGATGTGATTTAAAAAAATAGAAAAAAATTAAAAACAAATTGTTTTTATTAATCTACATCGAATATTGTTCATATATGCAATCAATTTCAGTTCCTTCTTCCTTATATGAAATAAATAATAATCAATTCAATAAGTAATGATAATATTGAGGTAATTTTAAAATCAGCGCTTCACAAGCGCATTTCGACTAATAATTCAAAAAAACTTTCCAGGTAAATTCGTATTCAAGGACTTGCGGAAACTGGAAAAAAATATTATTTTCTCATAATTTTTTTGCTAACTATACCTTTGAATAAGATTGAAGATTTTTTGAAAAATTCAAATTTAAATATAATGAGATTTTCTTCCGTTCTATTAATTTTACTTTTTTAAGGCATAATCAAAATCGCAAAATTTTCATCAAGAGCTAGAATACTTTACTCACTTATGACCAATAGTATTTTCTTTTTATCAATTTTGAAATGTAATCAAATTTTTCTAATGAATAAAATTTAATTGAACATGAGTTTTTCATGTGTAATCAAAACAAGAAAGCTTTTTTTAAAAGAAAATTTAGCACGAGGTTATGATGCAAGAAACGATAAATATATATTTTAACATTGAAATATATTTTTAAAACGAAATTTAAAAGCAAACAGTCCATCAATTTTATTAGCATCATCGTTGATATTGCTTGCATTAGAAATCCTTGCAAATTAAACTTTTGTGATCTTTTGAGTATATTTTCATTATTTCTTTTTGTTTTTGAAATAAATATATCCATACTTTGATTAATCCTGAAATATTCAAATAATTTATAATCTAATAATGAAAAAATGTAAAATGTAGGGTAATTTTACATTACAATAATATAAATTTTCTCTTTTATGTAATTTGTTTTAAAAGTCAATATGATTTTGCTTAAAAATTTAAGGCTCTATTTTGCATTTTTATGAATAAGGTTCTCAAACATTTTAAAAGAATTTCTTTTACTATATTCTAATATGTCTGCTTAAAATTGGGTAGTAGTTTAAATATACCTATATTTTAATTTAAAAGTTTATTTGTAATTCGATTCAAAGGGACTAATAAGAAAATGAAAATGAAAAGGTAGGAATGTTTAGTTTAGGCGTCTAAAAAAGCGATACTTTAAAAATAAAATATTATATTGTAAATTATTAATTCTATTTTATGACAACATTATTCAATATTTAATAAATTTCTGAAATTATTTAACACATTATGTAACAAGTAACTCAAGTTAAAAATCTAAGCAAGTATATAAATAATGCAATATATTTGTATAATGCATATTTGAACAATACATTCATCATAGTGTATATGTTATCATATATACACTATTTAAATTAAATTAGATGGTTGTGGGAAAATAAGCAATGTAATTAGGCAGTTAATTTTAAAACTTTAAAAAACTTGCTAATTACCAATTTTTAAAAAATATTTGAATAAAAAAATACATTTTATTCAACAATAATTTCTATTGCGTAAAATAATACCAAGCAAAATTTGAGAAAATATTTACCTTTGAATTCTTATTACATTCTTTTAGTTTTTATTTTACAAATGTCCCACACTACAATAGCATCTATGCCATTAGTACACGTGCTCTCCAATATTTTTCGACAGTTGCACTAATTAGTGCAGCGCACGACTAAATGGTCAGCGGTCATATATAGGCTGACCAGAGTCTTACAGAGTACAGTCCGGTGAGTCGGCGACTTTCTTTTAGTAATTTCAGTCAATTACTTAAAACAGTGCTTCTCAAAGTCTCAATACTTGCGAACCAAATTTCCTTTATAATTTTCATTGCGCCCCCCCCCCCATACAATAACAATGTATTGAATGCAATAATAATATATTTTGACGCTATATAAAACTGTAATACGATCTTAATTATAAAAAACTCAAATTATCAAGATATGTATTAAATTTTGTATATGTTACTTTCAAGTAATAGATATTTCAAGAAAGTTATTTTTAAGTAATAGACATATTTTAAGCAAATAATACTTTTAAGTAATAAAAAAAAGTATTATGTTGCTTTTCTTTTCTTATTTTTAAATTGGAACAGATAACAATTAAATTGCATTGTGTATTTTTATTATGTCATAATGTATTGTGTTTTGCTTCCTTTAAGTAAATTTTTTAAAAAATTTAAAAAAAAATAATCTTTCATTCTCGACTTTTTGAAATGCTCGCACCTCCCTTGTAGGGTTATCATTCCCCATCTAGGGGGGCGCGCCCCACAGATCATCATACGACAAATGGGAGAATTTATCTCTAAAAAACCAAAATTTTTAAAAAACTGATAAAATATATATATCCAATACTTTTTAATATTTTTGAATACTAAATGATTAATAATATTATTTAGCGTCTTACTGTTTTACTTTGTTGTATAGAACGAGTCTTGCGAAAGCCATTGTATACAACAAATAGATACGGTATCGTAATAGATTACGGTAAGATGAGTAATGCTTTGAAATATAAGTTATTACGACTCCCTATATTTATGTAAATTGTAGATGCTTATTTTTCTAAAGTTTTCTGTTTGGCATGGAATTTTATGAAATCAAAAAAAAAAAAATTGTTCTTACGTAATATCGCAACCTATTGGCGACATTATATGAAACGAAGCACTTGGTTGGCATTTCTGTGCGTACGACACATAGGAAATCTGTTTTGCCAACTTGGTGAGTTACAAATAATGTTGGCGATTGTTGCGATAATACGTAAGTACCAATTTTTTTGGTATGCATTGTTTATTTATAATATGTGTTATACACATTATTATTAAACAAAAAAAATGAAATATATGCTTCCTTTCTTGTAAAATAATAATTACTATGCTGAAAAAAAGCTATTGCACTTTATTTCCCACCCCTCACAAAAAAAAGTGTTATTTTTTAAAAATTTATATAATACATTAAACTATATGCTAAATATAGTTTTAACTTAAAATAATATTTCTTTTTTTAGTCTATATATATAATTCCTAAATTATATATTATATAGTCAAAGAGAGAGAGAGAGAGAGAGAGAGAAAAATAAGATGAGGAAGGTTAAACAAAATTTCTTCCAAAAAAAATTAGATAAATATGATCGATATCAGCACTCTCACTCATTTTCTTTTTTTCATTTTGAAATCTAAATAAGGGGGAAGACTAATTATTAAGTTCAAATTGTGAAACTCTTTTAATCTGATTTCTAATGCATCAAATTATAATTTAACATGTCAGTTTCCCACAATTTGATGAAGCACTGCAGTTCTTACATGTACCTTAAAAGCGTGCTAACTGCCTCTTTTATTACATGATGGATCAGATAAATAGGGTCGTTTCCATCATGATTTTTAGCGAGTGTAAAGGGTTAAATAGACCATCCTTGAATCACTAAAGAGAATTTATTTTTTAAATTTTATTTAATTATTTTTGCAGTAATTTAATTTTTATGCATAGTATTAATAATAATCATTTGAGCGTAGGCTGTTTATAAATAGATATTGTGTTATGTTATCCTAATCTCGTATTTTAACATAAACAAAAGACTCGTAAGAAATGTTTTCCAGGTCCCTTACGCCAATCGATAGAATCTTGTTCTAAATGTAATCAGGGTTTGAAATTTTATATGCCATTTGAATGTTACTTTGATTGATAGATCGACATTTAAATTACAGTTTGAAATATTTATGAGCTGTTCAAATGGTTTTTTGCCACTTCATAAAAGTCTTAAACGTTAGCGTAGGACTACCGTAAAATTGATAGTTCTTCATAATTGATTTCTTCTATTCTATGTCAGTTTTGTTTTGTTTCTCAGTTAGTTTTCTTCGTGTAAATATAGAATATGAACTAATTGGCTTGATGTAATTGGAAAAGCAATATTTTTGTAACGGAAAACGCCTAAGCTGCATTGTCAGAGTTTATATAGAATTTTTCAGGGGTGGGGGAAAGAGTATAAAAGTTTTTTTTATTAAATTATAACATAAATTATCAATGATGATTTCAATAAGTACCGCATATTTTGATCGTATAACGCACTTCTATGCTTTCAACCTGTATTTTAAAAATTTTAGGTATATTTACCGTATAACCACCTCCTTCTTTTACGAAGAAACATGAAAATTAATTGTGCAATGCTCTAATGTTTTGAAGTCATTTATTCATGGTATTTTCTCAGGCTTTTGAAAAATAGTAAACATCTATAATTAAAACCCTTAAGTTCATAAGGAATGTGAAGTATTTAAAAAAACAGTATATCAATATACATAGGAGCTCAATCTTTTTTACGCTCATCTCTTTTTTTTTATATTTAAAGTTATCATTTTTACACCCGGCGTATGTAAATTATTTATGCAACCGTAAATTTTGATCTTATATTTTTATGTTAAAAGTGCACGTTATACGCTGGTTTATCCGGTACTTTTTATTCCGCAATCACAAGATGTGTAATTTATTACTCAGAGTTTACACATCGTATTCTGCTACATTAAAAAACTATCACATCCACACACACACAAAAGGAAACACAAAAGGTGTTAGGGGAACAAAAAAGAAGAAAGAAAAAAAAACATTTAGATATATAATTCCCCCTCAGATCTCCTGCAGATAAAATTAACAACAATTAAAGTTGACAAAAAGATTTTTGTTGGTAAAACTTCATATGTTTCAATGGGTAAATATATATATATATATATATATATATATATATATATTTCTCTTTGACAATATATCTATTACTTCACGCTTCCTCAAAACTCCTGAATGCAGCATATGTCTTTTCTCCAAAAAAATCCCACAACACAAAATCCAAGATACGGCATTCTGCATATGATCACTCTTGCATAACTGGACCACCATCTCAAGATGCCAATGATAAAAAAAAAGCCACTGCTTGATCTAAATTCCTATCCTAACAAAATACAAATCATCTTATGACATTCTTTCAACAGAGGTTGTCTCATTTCAAATCCCCTTCGATTGGTTACAAAGTTAAAGAATGTTTCAAATGCATCAAATGACAACACAACTTCCAAGCAATGTGAGCCAATGAATACAGCACATCATCATCGAAGGCACCACAAATTGCCTATCATCTGCCTGGGTTCCGATTCAGCCAGGTGCGTCTGATAAAGCGTGAAATTGGTTATCATTTTTTATTGTTTTGTTTTTCCACTTTCTACTTTTTCCCCTCGGTTCTCAGTCCCTTGATCTTTCCACGGTGTGAGGTCCCTTTTCAGATGTTCACAGTTGGCGATGCCACCCCAGAATGATAACGACTCATTTCCGTTATAAAAAGTCAGGATCATAAACATTGTCGTAAAAACTACAAGTCGTTAAGCGGTTTAAAGGGGAAAAAAAGAATTGCTTTTGTATGCTTGAGAGTATGCTGCATTTCATCTACACCTTTTCTACCCCCTGCCCTTCCGAGCAGTTAGCAAAATTTAACTCAAATCGTATTGAGGCGTTACAGATAGGATTAGGAGTTTTGGTTTTGTTTTTGTTTTTAGTGATTGATGCAAGCGATAAAGGTGTGAGAGTTCAGCAGATTAATAAATTGTATTTTTAGTGGCAACGATTTCGCTTTTTTTAAGTTTGTTTTCTTCTTTTACTTTTCTCTCTCTCTCTCTTTTTTTTCCGAAGGGGTAAAGTTGCTTGCTCATGTTATTTTTTCTTTGGTTTAAAAGTCCTCCCTCCCCTAGCATATATTTAAGTTTAAGCTTTTTTAAACAAATTTGGAATATCGGGGGGAAAAAACCTGAAAAAAAAACTATAAATTTGTTAGATATTTTAGTAATTTTGTTTTATCTTGCAAAAAAAAAAAAAAAAAAAAAATGTGCATTTGTTTCTTTTTTATGAAACAAAAGTTTTTGCTGTTTTTTCCGAACAGATTTTTAATTGAAATCATTCATTAAAAAGTAATTTTGCCCAATTTTTTTTAAAAAAATAGTCACTTCAAAATGTTTTGAATATATTTAAGGAAGCCAAATGAACTAAAATTGTAAATTATGTAAATTTTATTATAAGATCTTTTCTTGATTAAAAATTCTCCATGTTCATGCTTGTGTCTATAACGTTTCATGAAAAATTTAATTTTTATGTTGAAAAATTTCCAATCAAGATCATGTTAGGGGTCCAAAGTCATCATTTAGATTTTAATATAAAGACGCTATTATGCCCTACGAAAAATACTTTCCCTGTATCAAAATACTGCTTTCGTATTGCTAGCTTACAACTTAACTAACATGCATATTTAAATACTGTAGCGAGCAGATTGAAGAATATTATAAGTTCCAATCAAACATTATTAAAATGAGACACATCAACTAATTGTTTGGATGAATGTTAAAAGGTTATCAGACTTAACGCAGTTTTTCTCACGATTGGTAATAAGTCAGTCGCAATATAAATACGTAAGTAATTCAGTATTCTTCGTCTAGGAGCCATAACATATTAAACTTTTATGAATTTGTAATGTTGTAACAGACAGATAGGCGTAGACTATTACTTTCTATCAAACAGTATTTAAATAAGATGCATGATGAATAATTAAAAGGCACATCAGAATGTTATTTAAATTAGGAAATACTTCGAAATTTTTAGAAGCTTACAATGTCAAGAAAAGTGATCTGATTTAGGCAGTAAATAAACCATCTAAGGCGTTGATACTCAACCTGCAGCCCGTGGGTTGCATGTGGCCCTTTTATGACCCATTGCACTAAAAATTCCATTTATTTAAGAACAATGTACTAAAAATTTAGTGGGAAATTCTATCATGAAACAATAAAATCTATCAATTTTTCTATCAACTTGCCTTTTTTGATAGTAGAGTGTAAACAAGAGAGTTTTGGTCACGGATGAAAGGAAATAGAAATCGAATTACCCCACCCCCTCCCATAATTCAGTAAAAAATGCATAAAAAGAAATATTTTTTTGAGTGCGTAGGACAGAAAGGTTAATAAAGTATTATATTCTACTTATATTCTAAAGTATTATATTCTACTTATATTCTTTATTCATCTTATATTCTACTTATTTCGTTTCCAATAATGTATAACTACGTATCTTTTTTGTTTAATTGCAAAAATATACATTTTAAATTGAGGTTGAATTTACCAAACAATAAATACTTTGAGGTGCTTAAGGAAAACAAATGAGTTTGCACTTAATATCAAGTTTTATTATACTGACTTTTGAACAACTAAACAAAGCAAGTGCTTGTTAATTTTATTCTTTTCACGCAGAAGTCTTAACACTCATTCTGTCTAACGATTTAATTTGATTTTTTGCTAAAGTTGCACTCTAAAGCAATACGAGGGTTATTGGCGACGAATCTCATAGGCTCAAGTGTAGTATGTTGGGGGAGGGTGGCTTTGGATTTGGCGATTTTTATCTAGGTATCATGGTGAAGTAATGAATTCATTCTGGCTTCCGGACACCTAACGCTAAATTAAGTACCTTGGCGACCGATTTTGGTCACCATAAGAAATTGACATCACCAAAGGCCCCCTCTATACTACACTTTAATCGATCGAATAATTTCGAACCTCGATCAAGTGACGAAGACGAAATTTGAGATGGCACCTCTCTCTCCAAACCACTATATCGTGAGGACTTTGTGCCTCAACATACCCTCTACACAGTGGGTCTGGTCCAGTCTAGATTTTTCTGAAGTGAAATAATAAAAAGGTATCAGTAATATACTGCTCAATCCTAATATTCACCATTTTTCCTTGAAATTAAGAAACACTTGTAAATGTTCAGACTTTGGCTAGTTTTATTAGAATCTTTACCGAGAAATGTTAGAACCCTTTATAAAGAAATAAGCCGAAGTTATTTTGTCAGAAAAAATCACCAGTTGGTTCCTTAACAAGAAATAAAGAAGTCAATTTATAATTATTTGCTTTTCAAAAACAAAAGCAAATAAAATATTTAAGTGTCTATAGTCATAAAACATGCTTAGAAAAGTACCTCCATTTTAAATAAAAATCGAATAACAGAAAAAAAACCCCTTGCAAAAACACTTGAATTAAAATGAGCAAAATATCATTACGAAAATAAGTTAAATACAAATTTCACGAATATTAATATTGATTTAAAAGTTAAATATGTAAATTTGACATAGTTTTAGTCTTCGTGTAATAATCCATAGTTCATTCGTTAAGTAACCCATTCATAATCAATCTGTTCCTCCGCAACATGTAAGTAAAGACAAGACGAAAATAAAATAATAACTAATTTAGAAATGAAAAAAAATAATAAAATGTATTAAAGAAAATCCATATTACACACACACACACGGCTATTTAAATCTGTAAGTAATGTCCCCAGCAATGAGCTTGACATATATATCAATTGAACAGAAAAATAAAACTGAAGAGATTGTTTTGAAGACAGCTGTAAACAATGTTCGAGCATTCTTGGCTTAAGTGCAATTAGGTTCACCTCAAGCGTGGCGATATTTGAGATGTTAATGTCGATAAGCGTCGACGACATCTTTCATGAAATATGGAGTCTTTTTTTATCTGATGAAAAAATACGACAAGCTATAAATTTTCTCTGAATGAACAAAAACTAGCATTTGACGACTAGGAGCTTATCTTACTCTATATAAGAACGTATATATGCATGTATTATTCCTTCCTCCATATATACAATAGAATATCCTCTTATATATATGTCAGAAAGTACTTGTAATCGCAGACGAAGGTACATTAATCTTTCCAAAATTGAATTTATTAAAAAAATAGAAATAATGAAGCGAAGTATACTAAATAATACATATTTTAGAAATAAAATGTCCAATGATGTGGTATACATAGCAATGTTTTTAAGAATTTTTTGTATGCAAAACATAAAAAAAATTATAATTATTATTATGGAAGGCATATATATTTATATATGTATATATGTATGAATATATATATATATACATATGTGTGTATGTATATGAATATAATAATAATAATAATAAACTAATGATATAATGTATAGATTAAATATCTTACAAATCAGAAAATGCATAATTTCTGAAATAGAGAACCAAGAACAAGAAAAATGTTACAATAAAAAGTCAATGAATCAAAATGGGAAGCTATTATGTTTCCTAAGGTTCTCATTGACTTAGGGGTGAGAAGTAGGGTTAAGCACTGCTTTATAAGATTCAAACCTTTCTCTTCTGGAGAAAATTAATTCATAATTGTTCAAGAAAATGAAGAATATGGGCCAAAATTGAAAAATCTTTTAGGCTTAAAGTTTGAGCATGTATTCCTGCAGAATGATGTTAAAAATAATACATTTTGGACGAATATTATATAAATGGAAATAGTAGGAAAAATAATTTAGTTAAAAAAGAGCAAACACAAGTTCAAAAATGTACCAATATATGTGTGGTGGTGGTGGGGGGGCTTTTGTGAAATTGAATGGAATAAAACATTAATTTCTCTTAACCAGTTACCACAGCATCGGTCCTTATCCAGGTTAAGGGTCAGAACATATTTTCTTGGAAATAGGAAATTTAACTGATTTATTTTTCTCTGTATATGTTTTATTAAGGAAACAAAAAAAATACAATCAATTTAACTCAGCGTAACAACCGTGTAGTACAACTTCTTCTCTGAACGTGACAAATGTTTTGAGAGTTTGAAGGCAATAATGGGTGATTTATTATTGTTTTAATGTTCATTTAATTTGAGCCTATTTCTAGTAATAATTTTTGGATTTATATCAACATATATATTTAAAAAAATAATAAAAATTAGCAGACCCCGAAAATTACTTATTGTTCTAAATGAGGTTTATTTTGATTAATAAGTTCTCTGAAATGGGCTTTTATATTTTAAAAGCAATCTTTTCAAAAAATGGGTGCAATATTAGAACAAAAATTATAATTCATAGCAAATTAGTTTTTCATAAAATATAAGTAGAAATAAAAAGTATAATGAGTAAAACTTTTATGTTTATATATTTTGAATAAAATCAATTACTTTCGAAATAACTATCATACTAAACTTTTTTCATTACCTGAATTATATAAATTAGTTTTTATTGATTCTTTAATCTCTCTTGAAACAATAAATGCGATTCTCTTGTAAAAAAAAGGGAACACAATATCAATACATAAACAATTTTATGAAAGTTTAATGAATGGAGCAACAAATATTTTATTACTTAAAAGGTATAACAATTTAAATTGCTTTAGAATTAATATTGTTCTACAAAAAAGAGAAACGTCAACCAGTAATATGAATATTTGCAAACAAGAAGAAATCCATTAAAGCATATTTAAATTATTTTTTCCCTTACTTTTCATCAATGTATTTTAAATTCTTTACAATGCTAATTATTTTTTTAATGTATTCTTCTATTTTATACACAATTGAAATATGTAATAACTACATTAAATAGATCACAGTTTTCTCATCAGGGAAAATATTTAATGTATTTAACAGATATGTAATGGAAACAATACTATTATGAAAAGTATTCCATTAAGTAAATTATTTATCTTCAGTAGAATAAGCTGACTCCAATTTTTTTAGAGTAAATATTTTTACTGTGAAATTTTAACGTACGTAATTCAAAACTTTTAAATTAATATACACGGCAGCAAAATAATTTACTAGTTTTCTTTTAATTTAACTTATAATGAATTTGAAGAAATTTTTTAAAAAATTAATTCAGAAAAAGCCTTGTAGAAGCGAAAAGTTTTTGAGCGAAAATATTCTTGTCACCAGAACAAATATGTTTTAAAATGATTTCAAGCGTAAAATATCAACAAAATTTGCAATTTTGTTTACAATAACTAATACTTTTTTCATAATTTTAATTTTAGTTAATTTTGGCGGAAAGTTCTAAAATTTGAAAAAAAAAATATTTAAACAGATTAGATATATAAAAATCGCAATGAAATCTTAATTTGAAACGAAAAAATATGTTGTAACATCAAAACATTTAAATAGCATTTATTTGTTTGACGTCAATGGATGAAAAATATTTATTTTGCTGTATAAACAAATCGAAACGGCATTTTTTCTCATAATTTAAAATGTATATATTATTTATTTATTTTACTTTCCCACATCCTTCAGATTTTAATGCATTTATTTCTTTATCATATGTCCTCAGTAACAGACGCAGTTTATGTCAAAACAATTTTTAATTTTTTAAAAAATTATATGCCACAAAGCAGTGTTGGGTAAAAAACATTTTTTAACATTGCGTTATATCATGTGTTCAAATACAGACTCGCGAAGAGTTTCTTGCGGTCTACCAAGACAATCAGAAAACCGAATAGACAGAAAATGTTCTCTATATTTGAGTCAACATAGATTTTTATGAGTGAAGTTTTTCTTGCTTGAAGATCAGCATGAGTAAATATAACTGCGAGTTGGTTGACTTTAACTAGCGGGCTGTGTGATGAGAATCTCAGCATGTAAACTCATTCTTGATTTCAAAAAACTGTAGAAAAGGGGGATTAGGCACATTTGCCTCATTAAACTGATTCTAAAATTAAATGTGCTTACAGAAATGGAAGCGCAACAATAAAATGAATAAACCTGTTATTTATTTATTTAACTTATATTTATTGGATATACAATAGAACGTCGTTTATCCGAATCAACTGGGACCGGACACCATTCGGATAAGCGATTGTTCGGATAACCGAAAATCGAATGTGATCCATGCAGTATATTAAACCGGATTCTATGCGAATATTTAAAATAATCATATGTAGGAAACGTGTTTAAAGAGAAAGCGAAATAGGGGCAAAATGTCACAATTTTATCTTTATTGTGAAAAACAATCACTTATTTTTCGCTGTACCATTGTACACCTTCATTTTTACACTGTAAGGTCTCTGATTCTCTCGAGCAGCAGTAGTTGAGTAGGACAGTACTCTGATGGTTGGTCGTACCACTCCATAGCTGTCTCTAAAGCAGAAAACGTGTCAGCATTTGATGGACCCTTGCTACTTTCGTTGTTGTTGTTGTCCTCGTCTTCATCCGTTTCATCGTCGACAGGGTCGGATTCTTCTTGTACGGAAGTCACAATCTCATCATCATTTAGCATTTTGAAATTCACAGTCTTCTGCATCGCATTGCCATCCAGGTTTCTACATCCTTTTTATCGCATTCTTGAAATTCTGGGATCTATTGGACAAAGTCGGTAATCTCCTCCCTGTGGTCGTCATTGGTCTCTTTTTACCTTCTAAATCTGGCTACAGCTTATTCCATGCATTTTTCAAGCTCCGCTACGGCTAACATGTAGCAGGCGTCCTTCAAATTGAGCTTTTCAGCAAAAGCAGCAACCCTTTCTTTGTCGTTTTCTGCCAAAAGTCCCTTTTAACCTCACGTGAAACAACTGTTGAGAATTGCACTGTTCGAAAACATATTCATATACAATACATGTAGTTGACAAAGAAAAAAATCTGGTCCGAATATTTGCGCTCCGGATAATAAACGCTCGGATAAACGACGTTCTACTGTATTGCATTTTATATCATTCCTGAAGTTAACTAATGTAAACAATCCATTTAAAAAAATGTAGTATCCTCAATTTCCACAATGTGACAATCGAACCAAAACAATTGCTAACCGCTGCGTTATATGATGTAAATGTCGTATAAGTACTTATACTTTCTATTTTTTTTCAGTTTTGGTTTTTTCGCACCTCCGACATTTCATTTATCTATTTAATAAACATTTGCAAAAGTACCGCTTCATTTACCCAGAATAAATATTATATTATGAAGATATCACGAACGAATAAATAACCAATCTCACTCACGCAACGAAATCACTTAACCCATACCAATTTTCGACTGCTTATCACGAATTGACGGTTTCGACTTTCGATGACAGCTCCGATCTGGAACACTCAGGTCTCGTTCAGAGCAAACAGGGAAATTTTAATAGGTACTTTGGCAACACACACCTCGTACCTTCCCGTTCCATCATTGCCACTGCTGACCCGGGGGCATTCTGGGAAAATAAAGAAACCTGATCATGTCCGTAATGATTCCAATTTTTTTCAAAGCCTCGTTTTTCCTTTCGAAAAACCCCTTTTGCGAGCACACGCCATCTGCATATCAATGACTTTCCTACCCGAAAGAACCGGTCAAGAAGTCGGCAGGTCCGTTGCAATCAATATCGACAGCTTCCATCCTCTCTGGAACAATAACACAATAGAAAAGCGCATCGAAATGTGCTCCACTTATGGTCAGCGTTGTCTGGTTATTTGAGAAATCGCCATCATCATCATCATCATCATCATAATTTTTATCTTCTTTTTTGGCAGGATCATGTTATTGTTCTCTCGCTGCCCGATGGATTACCATGTTGGCAAAGAATACCCATCCATACTACTTTCACTTCTATGAAAGTAGGAAATACTTCCTCCTTAGGAAAATAAATCTAAATTAAAATATGTATATATATATATTTTTAAATGTTATTGTGGAACATCTGGAATGATGGGGAGGTATTGAAAAATGTAAATTCTTCTCTCTCAATATGTGTTCCAGTTTGCGGTATGCGGAAGAAGAAAGAAAAAAAAAAGAAAGAATTAATCTGCTGAAAGGTCCTCGAGCTATAAATAATTCTGATCGCTTATATGTCAATGAATATTTTGAAATAGATTTCGTCAAAGATTTCGTGCATGTTTATCTTTTATCTCTGAATTCAAGCTTCCTGTCAAACTGCTTGAAGCCTGCAGTTGCAGGTGTCATTAGTTCATTAAGAAACCTATGTTTGACATTTACCTTTATTTTTCTAACATGAAAACATTCTAAAAACAAAACAAACAAAAAAGAAATGTTTATTTATTGATTTTGATCTTCAACAAACAAATATTCGTTCTGATAAGATAGCATTTTGAAAAAAAAAATAAATAAAAAGAATTCGTTAAAGTTTTTTGATTTTTGAGTATGTTATAAATGTTCACAATTTTTTCTCAACTGAATCGAGTAGCGGAAAAAGTAATCAGATGTATTCAAAATCCAGTTACCTTTAAATTTTAAATTAAATTAATTATAACACTAAAAGACAGTTCAAAGAAACTTATATTCACTAAATAATTTTTAATTTTAAAAATTTTTAATTTCTTTTAAAATTTCATCTTGTTCATCGTTTTTTTTTCTTCACAACATACGCTTACTGATTTTCTTCTAAATGTGCAATATTATGAAGAAAAAATTTATTTTATTCTGTCAATATTGTTATTGAAACTACTCAAATTCGAGCAACTTTAATAAATATTATTTAGTAGCAGTTTTATTTTGATATTAATAACAACATTTCCTGATAATTTAATATATATTCCAACATGAATTCTTTACAAGTAAATGTTAATAAAATGCAAGTAATAATTACCATAAAATCAATCATTATTGTAAAATGCCATGAAAAATTGGATTTTTTACAAATATTAATCCTCCAAAAATTCCAAATCAAAACACATTTGGGAGATGGTAATTTTTTTTTCTAGAAATTCCAATTTTTAAATTAGAATGTTTTACAACATAATGCACAATGAAAGAAATAAAAAATGTATTTAAAAAATTCAATTTCTTTTTATAGTTTTTTAGATTGGCAACACCACGAATATAAAAATAATCCACTTAATGTATCGAAACGTCATTCCATTGGTACGCTTTGTTCAGTGAAATTAGCTTTGAAGCCGGATTAATTTCAAATGAGGACACACTACTTCAAAAAAAAAAAAAAAAAGGAAATTTTTTTACAGATTATTTTCCTCTAAGAGCTCGAAAGAAACATTGTTTCACAAACAGCAACTAAGTTCACTACAATGAAGATGGATAACCCGGAATTTTCATTTTCGAACATTGGTTAGGCAGACTAGACAAGACAGGAATTGTGTGGTGCCAGACAATTTTCTCCTTGTTGGTATGATTCTTGGAAGCGTGCGTCAGGAGGAAAAATGGGGAGGGGGAAAGGGCTTTTTTTAAATTTTTTATTTTTTTTTTTAAATATTGCCATAAACGAAGTAGAGGTATTACCTTTCTGAATTTTAATTGGATTTGTTATTTTTAATAGTATTCTTAAATTGATAACTTTTATTTATTTATTGTGAATTTTTTTTTTTTGGCAAATAACGCCTTTGTTTTAAAAAACGCTTCATCATTTATGATGATCTGTAGAAACCATTATAAGTGTCACAGTGTTATAAATATTAATAAACAAAATCATTTCAATTTTATACAAATATTCAAGAGAGTAACCACTGTATAAATCATTCTTATAAATCAATATAAATATAGTTAAATAATTTGAAAAAAAACCCTTCTGAACTCAAAAATTGTGTCATTGAGTTTTTCATTATTAAACTCTGTATCGATTAAATTTCTTGACATAAATATTCGATTCGAATTTATTCTGAATGAGATTTCTATATTTTTTTTCCAAAATAACGAAAAAAAAAGAGGAAAAGTTAAAAAAATTTCTTTCTAGATTAAAAAATTCTGATAAATTTTTATCGTTCGAAACAGACTAGTTATGTTTTTTACTCAATTGTATAAGAAATTATCCAAAGTGCCAACCATTTTCCTTGAACACAGCATACCACATTCGTTCGTATTATCAGGTATTCAAGGTTATTTAGTTTCAAGGTTGAATGAGATACTTCTTTTACCACCATTGTAATTACATTTTTTTTCAAACAAGTTATTGTTGTTTATGGGTCCTTCAGGAATCTTGAAAAAATGCACTTGAATGTTTGAAAAGGCATTTTTCAACGAATTCAAAGAAAGAAGAAAAGTCCTTATGAACAATTAAATTTTTTTGAATTCTTTTTTGATTTTTTACTTCAAAAACTTAAAATATATCTTTTTAAAAACATAAATTTTTGTAACCATATAAATTTCATAAAATAACACAAACATTTTCTAAGGATATTCAGATATTTTTAAAGTACTGAACTATAGGGAAAAATTTTTAGTCATTGTCAGTGGCGCATCTAGGAATTTTTCAAGAAGGGGGGCGAGTCCTGAGTCGCGAAAGGCCACCATTCTCGTATCAAACCCCAATACGCCACCAAACATATCACATAACATCATTTTGTCGATGGTAACAAAAAACGGTAAAAAAGTAACTATTAAATGAATAATTAGCATTAGTTTATAAAATAAATTATAAATAACAAATACTTAATTAAATTTTACGTACTACATACATAGGTTTATAATCAATCCAAAAAAAAATCAAGGGTGATGGGGGGGAGTCGTGGACCCTCCCCCTTGTGTGCGTCATTGGTCATTGGGAAAAACACAAAAAGTAAAATTTATCAAAAATATTAATTATTCTCGTAATTATATTTACAAATATAAAATGTTAATGAAATTTATTTCATACATTTTATAATTCTAGTATTTTTAAGACAGTTAATGACTTAAATTGTTCACTATAAGCTGATGATTACATGATGACAATTAATCATGGTTTATATTATTTACATATGAATGTTTGTTTCAATAAATCTATTAAATTGAAAAAAATATATAATATATGTAGAAAATTTAAATTTCTAGTATTTACATAAGGAAGTTGTTCACCTATAACTACAATACGATTAAAATAATAAGAAATATTTGTTTTGAATAATTTTTGAATCTAAAAGAATTTTTAAGTCAAAAAATGGAGTTTTTGTACAATTTTGTTATTTAACTATCATTTACTGTGTGAGAGAAAGAATTTTATTTTGTACCATATATTTCATATTACACAACGAAATCCTTAGATATAAATACATAAACGATATTTAAAATGCTTTCTTTTAAAAATAAACACGTTTTTAAATTATGATTTATTTTTAATCTAATAATTTAATCTAACTGAATTTTCCTTCTGTGCTATCATGTATTTTGATTATTTGGAGAATTGGAAGTTCTTGAAGTACTGAGAAAAAGTATAATGATAAGAATCGCGAGCACATGACGTTATGATTTCGAATTCTGGCGTCAGAATAGAATTAAAATATAATACCTTGAGTTTGTGCAAGGTGAAGTTAAAAACAACAAATTATATAAACTGAGGATTTTTACTTAGATAATTTGAATAACATGTCCCCTATTTTTAAGTATCGCTACATTTGTATCTAGTTAGATTAATAAGATAAGAATCAGTAAAAAAGAAACGTGCTTTTTATAGTACAAGCTATATCTGATTAACATGATCTTGAAGATAGGATCAACAATTTTACGAAGAATTAGGTTAAAAAAAATTACCGATAAGTAGAAAAAATTCAACAGAAGTTCCAATTATCTCTGTCAAATATCTTCACCTTCAAGTAGCTTAATGTCATATGCCCCAGAGTAAAGATGAATCTCACGTAATTTAATACCTTCCGCCCCACAAAATTCGGAATCTTGTTTTACGCAGAACTAATGAGGAACTTTCTGGCAAGAGGAAGAATTGATCTCATTGATATGCGTGGAAAATTAACTAATAGTGGAAAGGTTTTCGTGGCCTTGGTTTACAACTGAACAGTTATCTTTGAAGAAGAGAAAGCTTTGGATATGTGAGTAAAAATTGAGCCGTTTTTTGTACCTTCAGGGTTGCAGACACAAATCGAAGGCCAAGAATTTACAACCAGTAGTCGGACTGGTTTTTCTATACTTCCGGCTACCTATTACCTTGTACATTTTTCTTTGTTCTATAAATATTACCTATAAATACTTACGCATTGACCAGCTTGTTCTCGATCGACGTGTATTGTTTTATCTTTCAATAGGTCCATAAATGTCAAGTTTCATATTACTGGCTAAAGACGCATATTAAATGAAATGGCCGTTTAGGATGCTACTGAAAGCTTTGTGTGTGCCCGTGAACTGTTAGAGGCTAAAAAAAGATTTTCAGCATCTTTATCAATCATGTAAGAGGTAATGAGTTCATTGGGGCTTAATTAACTCTGTGACTTTGAACGATGCTAGCTGATTTCGCTGAGATCAAAGGTCTCATTTTTGATTCAGGCTTATAACAGCCGAAATATTGTCAGCACGATTTTATAATTAAGAAGCTTATAATAAAAGAAGTAATAAAAAAATACTTAAAATGTTTACATTAAAAATTACTGACTTTAAGATAGCTTTTGTTTTTTGCTGCTTTACTTCTAATTGCACGTGTGCATACAGTTCTCTCAAAGGAAATGTAATAATAGACGACAGCACTTTCTTCACTGCTCAAAGCAACATTTTTTTGAGAAATTACAACTTGGAATCCATATTATAAGTAATATAAACGCCCAAATGTGCTGGGTGCATCACGTAAACTTGATATTTTTAAAATTTAAGTAATGAAGTGCTGTAATACACCGATAAATGCTTCATAAATTTAGTCACAAATCAAGTTTTACGTCGAAACAAATTTGTGTGTACCTTCAATAAGTTTTTAATACAATATACAGTCGGACCTCTATATAGAGATGTCGTTTAATCCGGAAAAAAGTTCGTTAAATAGAAAATTCGTTATATAGAGGTTATCTTTCAATTTTCTTTATAAACCACATAAAACACATTTTAAATTCATAAACACAAAATAATAATAAAAAAGAAGTTATTCACACCTTTTTAAAAAAAGAAATAAAGTCTCTAACTAAAATTCTTTATCAAAAAAAAAAAGAAAGAAAGAAAGAAAAGAAAAAAGAAAAAGAAAAGAAAGAAAATGTTCAAGGGAAGTTTCTTGTCGCCTTTATCCACTTCCTGAAGAATTAAATTTTTTCTTTGATGCTCAAGCTCTTACGTTTTGACATTTTTGAGCTACAAGAAACGAAGTTACTAAGGCGACGGATCAACACTACAAATGAATGGAGACTAGTTCAAAGGCACGGGACAACTACACTAAGGGTGAAAGGGGATACCGAAAATTTTTCTAGTGAACTGCATAACGGGGGTAAAAGGTTGCTTTTCTTGGTTGAAGCGCCCAGAATTCTATTGCTCTCGGTGAGACAGGCACCTAATAAAACCATTTAAAGATTTTTGACCACCATAAAATGCATTAAAAGAGAGAATAGCTTAAAATACTTCAAAAATAGGGAGGAAAAAAATTGTATCGTAAGAGAAAAAGTTCGTTATATAGAAAATGCACCTCGCTATTGGGAGGTTCAGAAAATCGTGAAATGTTCTTGGTTCCAGGAAAAAGTTCGCTGTACAGAAAAATTCGCAATATAGAGGTTCGATTGTATTTCTATGTAATTAATAGGTATTTCATAGTATTCAAAAGTTATCCCGCAAAAGTGCTCTTTATCTTGGGGCTCAAAGTCCATCCACTGACGTAGTGTGGTTTTGGTGAGGAATATGCCAACTCAGGTACCCTCCTCTTCACTCGGCCGAGGCTCAACATTTTCGATATCTGTTTTCATTAGCCCTGGTGTTACTTTAGAGTACAATCTTGATAAAACCCTCCCTCATTTATAAAGTAAAATGGATTTTTTTAAAAAAACAAAGCAGGTTTTATAGTTGGATGAAAAGTACAGACACGGAAATGTTTTTACTAATCCATCATAGTAGTGAATGAACGATATGCAATAATAACTAAATTTTCTTGCGTAATTTTTGTATAAAAATATTGTATTATTTACTGTGATTTTTTTTAAAGTTGTGAAATCATGCGGTTACTATTTTAAAAACTTTAACTAAAAGAAGCATGAAACTTCATTATATCTATGACACCTATTGTAATATGGGAATGAGAAATAGTTGCTGATGATCTATTGAAAAACTTTCTCTCCTTTTTCGATAAATCTGAAGCGTATTTTCAAATTATGGTTATAAAGTCTCATACACAGTCACAATGTTTCAAACCTATTAAGTTTTATAAGAAGGTAGATAAATTATTTTACCACATAATTAATCTAGCTTCATCATTTACTGTTTATGTAAGTAATGGGGAAACAAATTCTAGATCTTCTAATAAATATTTAATTTCTTAAGATTGAAAATAAATTAATGTTGTTGTTGCCAATCTCATATTATCTAGCAATGCCAGACGATCTCCATGGACCAAAAAATTTCTAAATAGTCTCAAAAAGTGAATAGCGCCCTGAAGGACCTTTTAATATCAAGAATGGCACTCCAGGAGTATATTCTAACCCTGAAGAAAAGTGAGGGATTTTACATGACCGCCCACAAAGCGCGAGTAGGCAGTCTGGTATTTCCTAAGCATAAGCTTGAATGAACCTCATGGATTTCTTCTGAAGTACCTAGGATGAGTTCTTCCAAGTTGGTTGAGATCAATCTTAATGGGGGATAATTTACTAAACGTAAGAGTCCCATTACGAAAAAGGCTCATCCTTTCATCAGCCGCAGCTCTGGCCAAGAAATTGGCTTTCTCATTACGTTCAATCCCCACGCGGGATGGTACACATTGAAAATGTACACTATGACTAAAAGAAATCCCACCAAGTAGATTTAGGATATCAAAATTAGTTTGTTCCCCAATAAATATATAAAAGCAAATAAATAAAAAAATAAAAGAAGCATAATATATACGTAAGAATAACCTTAAGAACTTAACATAAATAGTTAAAAGCTAAAGACATGTTGCTTCTGAATATTTTTACGGATAATTGCTGAGACATCCTCACTCTATTCCAGGGGTACTCAACCTTTTTTACTGCCGGGCCGCATACCAATTTTACTATTTCACGCGAGCATCATACATATGATGGCTATTTCACGCGGGTTTCAACAAGAGGATTAATGGAGGGGAGGGGGGAGAAATGTGCTTTAAGACCAGAATAGCATAGAAAAATTAATATATGGAAATTGATCAAAATATTAAAACTCCTATTTTGCTTTTTAGTTATTATTTTTTAGATTTTTTTTATTTTTGTCACTGAATTTTTCTAAATTGGAAGCATTTAAAAATCACTCTTTCACAATTCCTACATCAGTAAACGGTTTCATATGATTACCAATGATATAACAAATTCCATTGGGTGCCTCTGTTATCGCTGTGACATTACCACGGTCAAAACACTTTTTTGCTGTTGTAAAGATTATTCAAGAAAGCCAATTTATCATCTTTAGAAAGAGATCTTCGAGGAAAAGTGTCATTGAACGGTATTTTTTTTTTCGGATTGGTATTTTTTAAATACACTTTTGTGACAAATCAAACAATTCATGAATCATGCTTGTTTTCCCTACAAAATAGTCAACTTCCCAATAGTCTTGAAACAATCTATTTTCTTTCAATATTTTTCGCTTGCAAGATATGAAAGATAGTTAAAAATTAGTTCCACTGATAAAAGAATCACTACTCCACTGTTGTCTATTATCACTAATATGTATATATATATATCAATTTGCCCCCATACGACATCGACAACAAAAAGCAAAATTGATATATTTGATTTTTTAACAAAGAATTTCCCCCAAAATTTTGATAAATAAATTAATTTCTCAGAGCAATGAGCCATGACTGGTCCACTTAAAAAGTCTCGGTTGAGTATTGCTGCTCTATTCCCTTTTAGACTTTGTTATGATTATCCTCCCTACAAATTAAACCTTCAAATTTTAATATATAAAAGCCTGGATTACATAAAGTAACAGTTAAATGCTCACTGAAATAATATGTTTGATTTATTACACAATCAAATGTAATTCTTTTAAAACTTCTCCACATGGAGTCTATAAAAAATTCGATTAGACTCTACATGTAGCAGTTCTATTGCCAATGCAAAACCATGTTTCTGTGAGATTTTCACTGCACCTGCAAAAAGTTCATCGGTCTTTTGAGGATCCTGTCGCAGGTGTTATAGATATACAGAAAAAGTACGAGTTCTCTCTCTAGAGGTGATGGACATTTTTTAAAACCCGAATCTATCCGATTACTTCAATTGCGTTTATGCCAAACTAAGGTACTGTAGTCCTTATTATTGAAGAAATACGAAGTTAATATAAGTTTTAAATAACTATGGATCTGAAAAAAGAAGTTTCTATTTTAAGAATTTTTATTTACTCTTAATAGCAACGACGCCCAAGAAGATGAATCGTGAAAGATATAAAGTATGCTATACATTTAAACTACAGTTAAATAAATGCCTTCATAAAAACAATAACAACACCTTCCTCATATTACTGGAACCAAGCCCGAATTTCTTCTGGGTCAGGACTCTTAAATGTAAAAACTTCAACTCAACGTTTCAATAACGTCGAAACTCGCTCTGTATAATGTCCCGAAAGGCAATGAAAAAATAATCAGTTGTGGGTGGCAAGCACTTCATTCATCATTTCCAATTGTGGAGACCATATAATCATGCAAACAGCCTTCTTGGGAAACGATGTTCCTGTCTTAATAGGATGGAACTTTACCAACTTATCTCTTATATCGCTTTTAAATGTGAAAATGCCTTTGAAAACGATCCCGTCTCAGGACAACATTTCCCTTTTGTCCTTGAGATCACCTGCCTTAGGCCATTAGCCTTGAACTCAGTGAGGTTCGCTGAAAAACAAAAGATCGACGAGAAATTGGATCGAGAATTTTCTTTCTTTTTCGCCATCCTTTCTTTACGACTAATTTCAGGTTCTACTCTTATTTTTCTGTGAGCTTTTTTGGTGGCCTTGCACGTAGGGGAACCGTTTGGCTTCAAAATGGAGGCGGGAGTGAGTGTTGACTTAGAAATTTTCGCAGCTTCGTAAGAATGTAATGAGGAAAGCGAATTAGCCGACCTCTGATTATTCGGAAGCTTTTCATCTTTTTTTGGCCGATCGTTTTACCTGTCCCCTTAGGACAGTTAGAAAGTGGATACAAAAAAGTCTTGCTAAAGTGAGGAATGTTATTTGTATTATTACGTCCACCTTCGCTAGAGATGTGGTAGGAATTTTAAAAAGATGATACAGCTTTGTGTGTGTGTGTTAGAATTTTTTGTTATTCTTTTTGATGAAATAAATCTTGCGAAATAGCTAACTTAGAACTCATTCTTCAAGTTTTGATTTGAAGAACTAAATGAATTCTAGAATGTTAAGGTAAATCAAAGATGGAAAGTGATTGAATCAACTCGAATTTAAGCTTATGCAAGTACTACGTATTAGACTAGGACAATAAATTTTAACGAATGAGTGCGTGAGCAACAGTTATACCAATGGTCACACTATAAGGCCACACGTGGGCTATTAGAGACGGACATCGCGATTTTGAATTATGATCAAGTGCCAAGGATGACACCTGAGCTGGCACCCTCTCCTAAATTCCCCACCACACCATCGGTAGGACGTTTTAACCTCATCAGATTTAACGTGCTGCGACCTAATCGGTGGGTTTTCAAGGTTCCTTTTTTTTGAAGAATGAAAACGAAAGGAAATTACAATTTGCAGCAATATAAAAAATACATTTGATTCTGTTGTTGTTGCACGCCCCCGTTGGTCAGCAGTGCTAGACCAGGTCCATGACTTTGTACACTTTTAGAAAGTCCAACACCAGTAAGGGAACGTCTGCTAAGTCCTGCTTGGTGAGCCCTAGGCACTCGAGGATGTGAGCAGGCGTGGCCGGCTCAGAAGAACAGTTCGTGCGCATTTCAAAGCTCTTGCGTCCTTCGAAAAATTTCATTGATTTGATATGGCCACTTCTCTCGAAAGCGGGCTAGAAGAGTTTGATCCTGTCTTGTAAAACCGTGAGCCAGAGAGCATTCAGGACGAGAACATTGATACCAATGGTGCTCTGGGGGGGGGGTAATCCAAGTGGTCTAATTCTGGTTTTTTATTTTTGAGGGAAATGAATGTCTTCAGCTTAGTCTCCTGCAGAGCAATAATTTGAGCATCTTCGGTTAGTGCTAGCTCAAGTACTTGGTGAAGTTTAATCCTTGTTGCACTTGTTGAAATTCCATTAATGTTGAATTGTATGATCTTTAGAGAATTTGGAGACCGTAGATTATTTATCGAATCAGGCCCTCTTCCTAAACCAGGAACGCAGTCCTTTTTTGACTGCGCGACGACCAATTCTGCATCAGCGATAGAAGGTGTACTGTTCATAGATGGGGAAAAGTTGCAGCCTCGGTTAGTCACAGGACTAGAGCACCTGAAAGTAGGTAGAGGACTGACTTACCTCTAGGTGGTATCCCATTTAGTCTGACTTCTACCCTACGAGAACCTGTCCGGCATGAGAGACCCTACCGGTAGTTAGACTACCGCCGGCATTTGATTCTTTTTAAGTCAAAGGAATGACAGGAAACCAAGTTAGAAACAGGAAATCAGATGAAATTTACGCCTGTGTTCAATATTTTTAAATGTTATATATAACTCAATATTGTTTATTATTTCAATTAATAAACTCAAACTCAATGGCGCAAAAGGGTCAGGGCCTACTGTGCCCATCCCAGTACACGTGACCATTGGGCGCTGAGATGTTAGAGTAGATGTCCCGATCAGGTGGTCAGTTTGAAGTGAGATCCCCAGGATTTAAGTCCCCAAGCAAGTTTGATACTCATTTATCGACCCATTGCAGTAGGAATGAAAATCTGCGTCGACATTGCCCAGTTCGGGATAGACTCCGGACCTGTAGTGTGGAAGTGCGATACGATACCACTCGACCACTGGGCCTTATTTCATTTAATATTAGAATAAAATTTCATATAATTCAATCCTTCAATTTTTGATAAACTTCGATTTGGATCTTATTACTGTCCAATATTTAATTTGATTTTGATTTCCGTTGCACACTTAAGCAATATATGGGCTATCGGTGATATCAGTGCATAATTTTGAAACCACGATTAAGTGACGAGGATGACACCTTTGCTGGCCCACACCCTCTCCAAACTAGCGCACCATACCAAGGGAGGACTCAGAGTCTTGATAGATTTGACGTGCATCAATCTCTATTACGATCTTAAGAGAAATTTCACACTCAATTTTTTTTAAACATGTTTTATGGGTTACACTTTATGTGAAGAATATTGTTACGTATTTACGAGTGTATGATGTGAACAGTTTTCATGATGGGAAAAAATTTGCAAAATAGTTAATATATGAAAGAAATGTTTTATAATTTTTTCCCACTCGTCTTATATTTGAAATTATTTAAAAGATTAAAATACTTTCTTTGATTTAAGTAACCGAGGACAAAAACCATAAGAAATATGTATATATAATTGATTTATATTTATAATTAACTATTTTTACTCAAATTAAGCATCTAACTTAGCAACTAATAAATTTTATTTTTTTTTCTCTTTACGATTTGTAATTCAAATTATTAAGAAAAATAATAAACAAGCTGATTAAACAAATGCTTCCTTCCCTTCTAACTTAAAGCTATGGTCAAACATAAATAGCCAAGAGTGTAATTCTAATTCAGGCTTTAGTTAAAGATAACTATAATTAGTGAGAATTTCCTCTAAATCTTTTTTAAATGAAACCGTAGGGTAGAATAAAGATAATGCGTTACCGCAAAATGTAGAAGTAAATACATTAATATCTCCTGTTTCTTTATTAACTTTTCTTTAATATAAAAATATATATTATTTATTCGAGCATAAAAGTTTGCATTTTATGAGAAATTAGATATTTCTGCGGCGTTTTATTATTATATCTATGTAGAGACAAACATGAATTAATGGATTAGAGTCAATGAAATGCGATGAACTTTTTAATATATAATAAATTTCCTTATTATAATTAATTATATGTCAATACAATTCTCTGTACTGGCATACAATATTATTTCAAACTATCATGCAGTCATTAAAATTTACTTTATGCCATACATGATTGTGTACTTAATTTTATTTTTATAAGAGAAAACGATAAACTATTGAAAAAAAATTATTGTACTGAAAATGTATTTGATATGTTTTAAAAATAGACTTGAACAGAAGGTGGTGATGACGTAGGTATACCATTAATCATAATAAAAACTTATTTGAATTCATAATATGACAATATATCTTTACTTGTGTCTAAAGTAATATTCAAATAATTAAAAAAATCATATGATAATCAATCTTAGAAATATTTAGTTAGAAATATATTACCCATGAACTTTAAGCATGAGTGATGAAATCCGAAATTTTAGGCAGCGATAAGTAACTATGTTGAAAGTGAAAAGTTTTTATATTTATTGTCAATGAAACTCGACAGGTAAAAACTATCTTAAATATGGGTTCCACACCAAAAAAAAAGTGAACAGGCACAGGTTTGTCAAAGAAGACATCTTAATTCTAGTCTGCGAGTACAGAGAAGTTTAAAGCAGGGGGTATTTGACAACTGATCAGATAAGTGCTGCCTTAGATGGTATATTTTTTATAGTGATTTATTTTAAGAATACTGCTATTAATGAAATGGATATAGTTTTTTAAATTAGAATACCGAATGCACTATGCTTAAAACAACAAAAAAATATTACAAAATTAAAATATTTCAAAAAGAAGTATAACTGATTGAATTCGAAGAACATTTGATGAAATTCAAATATATTTCATTTTGAATTTACGGTCTGATATTTCTTTTTCAAGGGCAGCCAAAATTTTCAAGGATTTTTCATTGCAGAATCAAGGACCCGTTTACGCATTAAATATGCAAATCCTTTAGAGGAAAGACGAAACATTGCGTAAATTCTTCATAAAGCTTGTAAAGATGTTATTTTGAATTGAAAATTAATTTCTAACATTTAAAAAACAATTAGGAAGCTTTTAATCTTCTGTAACTGATGAAAAAAAAATTAGCAACTGAAGATTTTATTTTAAAAATATGGCCTTGCTTAAAAAGTCTATGAATATCAATGAATAATAAACACATATTTTCTTGCAGCAATATCTGATGAATGCAATTTCTCAATGGTCAATTACTCAGGAATTATACAATTTCTAAAATATTAAAAAAAGAGAGTTCTACTTTACTTTTTAATTTATTGATATGTAATTGATACATGTGTTGTCATACATGTCACGTGTCAATAATGTTAATGATCAAATATAAATAGCTTATTTATATTATATCAGATTCAGAATTTGAAAAAAAAATGATTAAATGTTGAATTACGCAAATATTCAGTAAATTATTTGAATGCATTTGACTTCAAATAAGAACTGGAAGAAATATTTAGCATTATACAATATTTGATAATTCAACTTACAAATGTACCCAAAATACTTTTTGAAATATAACAGCACAATAGAATCATATATATGGAAATGTTAAGCTTTAATAAATTTCTAATTATACAGAAAATATACTGCACATTGATTCATTACAGTAAATGTATAACAATTGGATCATCACAAAACAAAATAATTCATTCCGTATTTTGCTTTTAAGTAATTAAGTTTTTATGGCATATTTTTCAGTACTTTTAATTTTTAAGCGGTAATTTTTGTAATACCTTGCAATACATTGAAAATAATCTTGGCAAAAAATGTTGTACTGATATTTTTCGACTTTAAATTCTTGATATTAGAATTCTTACACTAAATAAAATATAAAGTATGCTTTCTCTAAAAATAATTATTATTTATTATTTTCATAGCTAGCATTTAGCAAGTAATTGGTACTGTTACGAATATGCACCGCGTTAGTTCTAACCTTATTTTTAATTAAAAAGATACACGAAAGACCAAACCAGTTTGCATTAGATTGAAGACCGACATTTGTCTTATATACGTATGTATTTCATATCCATTTTTTAGCCTTCTCTTTTCTAACTTTATATGTTTTGAACAGTTAACTTTATGTGTGTTATTCATTTTTAAGAGATATTCTGTTATAGAAATGAAAATAAAACCATACGGAAAGCGTTCAAGCATATCGCTCTCCTCTAATAGTGGAGAAAGTTTTCATTCTTTACGCATCAATAATTATTCTATCAATTAAGAGAAGGAAAAGATGTAAACATTACATCAATATAACTTTTGTAGAAATTACAGTTATTTTTTTAAGTAAATGGGAATTCAAATTTTCTAAACCTTAAAGCTTGCTTAAGTATGTACAAGTTTATAGAATGTAGATTTCGTGAGATCGTGTAAATTAAAAATAAATATACTAAACTGAATTTTTTGAAAACTAATTTCTCAAAAACTCTATGATGCATATTGAAGACACTAGTAACAGCAAATACATTTATACAATTTTCTAGGTTTTATTCGGGATGCATGAAAAATAATTATAAATATGTATGTATAATACTTAATATTCATTTAAGTATGAATGTGAATATTTTTTTTCAAAAAAATTATATGAGAATACCATTTTTTAAAAGCATGTCTCATTTTATTTCTCCCCTTAAAAGGATTAAATTCTGTGGTTAGACAGGTATTTCGCGATTCCTGAAAAAGAGATGTGGCCGCGGTAACCTTGTAGTCCGGTGTATCATGAGTTCGAGTCTAGTACCGCTGAAGACCAGCCATATAGAAGAGCGATGCACGTTAAATCTGTCGAGAGCTCAAACGTCCTTCCGTTGGTGTGGTGTGGAACTTAGGAGAGGTGAGTGCCAGCTGAGGTTTCCCCCTCGTCGCTTGACCATGATTCAAAATTGCGAGGTCCGTCGCCAAAAGCCCTCGAGTCGCTGTACATTGTGACATTAATATGCACTCACTCACCCTGGGAAGGTATTTTAATAGCTTATGCGTGCATTATTGAACTACTGACTGGGGCCAAGTTCTTCCCTAAGACCACCTACGCAATCTCTAAAAATAACTATTATTTCCCTTTCATTTCCTTTCTAGATTATAATATTCCTATTATTTTTACAGTTGTAATTTTGTAACTTCGTAGACGAGAGAATTTGGGGATTCTTTGGTCTAGATCTGTACTTTTTGAGAACAGACACCAATAAGTTATATTTTTTCTGTCGGCTATTTGAGGACTCAATGGCCGTGGGAAAGAATGAAACCAACTACGATGGCGAGGTCTTGGCTGTATATGAAGCTACAACGCAATTACTAGCTGCTGACCTAACTCCTGCAAAAGTTGTCGTCTTCATAGACTCCCAAGCTGCAATTTTAGCTTTAAGTAGTAATACATTAACTTATTGCCTTAACACAATTCAGTGCCGATCTAAAATTGCGGAGCTAATCTCATATGGCTGGACTGTGGCCTTACAGTGGGTTCCAGGTCATGTTGGGATCCCTGGCAATGAGAGAGCCGACCAAAAAGCCAAGCAGGGAGCAGAGTCATCCCAACCGGAAGTCCCCTTGACTTTCAGAAGAGCAAAGAGCATTATTTCTACATTCACTAAAAAGTATATTATCGTGACCCAAGAGACCAAGAGCCTTGGAAATTCGTGGGAAACTCTGGTCACTGGGGGTCCAATCCAGAGGCACCTGGAGAGAGCCGAGGCTGTTGCCCGCTTTTGCATAACTAGCGGACATGACTTTTTGGGGTATACCTTCACTGGCTTGGCCTGACTGCTAACGAGGCCTTACCACTCTGCGGCCATGCCGGAATGGATGGTGACCACCTGCTCCAATGCACTGGACTCGATGAATCCCGGACTGACGACATCAGAGTGTTCATCACTAATTAAGCATCAATATTGGTTATAAATAAATAAAATAAACTCAGTCAGTAGTGTAACGTACACCCTCATCGGGAAGGGCAGTGTTCTAGGAGGTCCGAAGCCTGACTGACGCCAAGTACGTATTTGGGCTTGGAGCCCAAAACCTGACTTTACAGCGGGACTCTAATGCTCTCCATTATGCCACTGCTCTTGGTGTAATCGCCCTTCTTGGAATTATCTTTGTAAATTTTTACTTTTATTGTTAGATCTGATTGCTTTTTTTTCATGTTAGTAATGTATAACGGAATCAGTTCAGTTTTTAAGGAGTAAGCAATTTAATTAATTTCGTGCGGTGTGTTAATATATCCCCAGTTTTCTTTAATTTTTCTGTGGTTGCAGTTACGTGACTTATTATTACATCGTATAGTTCTGCAACATAATTCAGCATATGAAAGTGGTGCACATAAGGCCCCCCTCAAAAGCCCTTGATTTTTTTCCGATTGATTATATTCCTATGTATATAGTGCGTAAAATTTAATTAAGTATTTGTTATTAATAATTAATTTTATTAATTAGTGCTTATCATTTATTTATTTATTTAATTATTAATTTTTTAATATTTTTTTGTTCCCGAAAATCGACACAATCAAAAGAATATGCTGAATGGCGCATTGAAGCATACCAGAATGGTGAACTTTCGACCCTGGCCCCCCTTCCCCTGCAAAATTCCTGTGTGCGCTGCTGATCATATGTATACTTCAAGTGTCTATATAAAGTGTTTTCCGAAATATTGTGAAACATTTAATTTTTTGTGAAATTGGAATGTTATATTCACAAGTAACACATCGTGCATTAATATACTCAAAACTAAGACAGGTATTGTTTAATAACGCATTGATCAATGTAAAGGTTCACAGGAATTGGAGGATATCAAGAAAAAATAGATGATTCTATATTTCTTAATGACTAGTCATCTAATTTATCTGCTTATTTTTGGTACCTTATTTAAGAGTCAAGTTTATTTATTTATTATTTTTTCTGATTGCCATGTTTAAGGGCTTAATTATCACAAAGAGCTATCAGGACTCACATATAATCTTAATCGGCCTTTGTCAATATATTCCATTCAGTTATTAGTACATATTCCAGGATTATTATATTTCGTGCACGAAAGAAAATTTATTTTAATATTGACAATGAAAGCGATTCATGTCTAGCAAGCATTTGAACCAAGGATTATTTCTTGATTCCCATTTCAACTTTACAAGAGTCCAAACACGGGGTCCAACTAATCCACCCCCGTTTAGCTTCGATCGATTTCTGCCATTTAGTCCATGCTCTGTTATTATCACACTCTCCTGGAAACGAGACGAAGTGTGGGGAAATATTTTTGTATTCCAGTCTCGGCAAATGATAATTTAGATCTCGTTCTTTGTTTTTGGATTAGTTCCAACTCTCCTAACCAGAGCTCAGTATGCTACGAGTGAGTGACATATTACATGAAAAATTAATCATCAAGAAATTTGTCAACGGCAGCATCGATTTAAAAACTAAACTTGAAATACAAGTTTGATAAGATGAATTTGTAAATTAGTAGTCCATTAACAATCTATAAATTTTCCGTTGTTCCCCCCCCCCTTTTTTTTTCTATCCATACCTACTTGCCCCTACGGTTTTGAGCTCAAGGTTAAATGTACACCAGATAGTCGCCATAATCCAGAGCATGTAAAAATGGTATTTTGACTTAGTCCAAGTTACCGGTAAACTCCTGAACAGGGCCGTCTTAAAGCATGGGAATGGGCCTCGGCTTCAGTGGGGGCCTCGTCTTGATCTCGACTCAGTGTTAATAAGATCATGATTAGAATAATTTTAACGATCAAATGTTATTTCTAGTATTCTCTGAAAAACTGGGAATTTCGGACTATATGTCAACTGTCAACTGTGGCAAGACTGTATTATTAAGTGATGACCGTCGTCCATGTAGAGGTTTAGGCCTACCACCATAAACCATTTTTACTCATTGAGTCAAAGAGCGGCATTCGGTTGAGCTTATTTGTACGATCGTAAGTCCTGCACATTTATTTGTTTCGGATCTATTTGTACAAGTATTTGACAACGTATGCTATGTACAATCTACTTTCAAGGTTCATTGATGGGGCCTAATTTGTGTAGGGGCCCTGGGCCTTTTTTACGTTGAATCCCGGGGCCTCAATGAGTCTTAAGACGTCCCTCTGCTCCTGAATTAATTAACCGTAAATTAACTCATAGATGTGAGATGTTGGAAATTAAATTCTCTGGAATATTCGTTTCATTTAATTTTAAGAATTTATTTAAAATTTACATTGAGACATTGAGAAGTTCATCATCTAACGTGCTACATCATCTAATAAACTGTACTACATATAATATTTTTTAAAAATATATTTAGTTTTATTAAAAATAATATATTTCACAAAAAAAAACACCTCAACTGAATAATTTTAACATATGTTTAGTCATTTTCTTCGGATGTAATTGGTTTGTTTGAATTAATGTTACAGTAGAAGTAACACGATGGGTGTTGTCCAAGGTCCTTGTATTTTTAGCCACACTCACACAAGTGATGAGGACGACCTTACTCTTCACATCTAAACATGTCAGCTAGAAGGTTCTGAGCACCAACAACTTTTCCACTTGTCAATTTTTGAAAGTACGAAAGCCGAACTCTCTATATATTGATTTCAAGTGAGTATTTGTACTATACGGACTAATAAGGGGCTTTTTTAGCATCAAAAATGCGTTTTAAACTACGGAAGATAGCAAAGAAACAAACATGAAGGGGATATAACTGAAAAGTGATGTGATTTATCTTCGAAATGTTTTTCTTTTATAAAAAAAATTACATTTATGCAGCTTTTGCCGAAAATTCATATGAATTCTTCAGCAGTCATCCTATGCATAACCATCTACAGGACACAATAATCTAATATCTTTATATCAGGGGTATCAAACTCAAAGTTTGACTTGAGATTTCAAGATTTAACTTAAGGTGGGCCGCAAAGAAAATGAATATTCATAGAGACGTAGGTTTATTTCGAATAATACATTACAATAAACATATTTGATTTTCTTGTTCTTTTATTCATGTACGTTCTGACACTTGACATTTCTTTTCTACTACTATCTTTCCTGTGTTTCGAGAGAAATTTTGATATTTTATTATATATTACCGTGGGCCAATATAATGATCGGGCTGCAAAAATGCTCGAGGTGGGCCGTGAGTTTGACCCCCTGATTTACATTATTGAAATTAAGCAATTCCGAAAAATAACTCCACAAACATTTTTATGCATAATCTTTCTTATTCCCTTCAATAATATTTTTAATTTATGTCAATGGTAGAAGGCAGTTATTTTTAAATGATTCTTTGGATAAAAACACGCTATATAGCACCGAAAATTACAATATTACTATACAGAGAAATAGTTAATCCGACTTTTATAA
This sequence comes from Trichonephila clavipes, assembly GCA_019973935.1. Taxonomy (NCBI): domain Eukaryota; kingdom Metazoa; phylum Arthropoda; class Arachnida; order Araneae; family Nephilidae; genus Trichonephila; species Trichonephila clavipes. The sequence goes on from BMAU01015471.1 coordinate 543,993, forward strand.
TTTTCATTTATATATAAACTATGTCATTTTCATAAGTAGTTCCTTAATTTCAGTATTCATCTGGACTCTAAAATGATTTCAATTAAATAATTTAAACATTCAACATTCATATGAATTAATAATTTTACGGGGTTGAAATCCAGCAGAAGGCATGGATGCTTGTAAATGTATAGTGAATTTACGGCAGAGATCCTGGACTACCCCAGGGGTATTCTTCCTCATACGGTAGAGAGCGAAATCGTATGCATGGTGCTAAAAGCTGCGACAAAAAAAACCCAGATGAGATCATTTGATAAAGCCTATCTTTTGTCACGATGAATTGAATTTTGAGGGCTTCGATCCGATATTACTGTGGATCAGGTGGGACAAGTAACAACAACAAACTTAATTAAATCGAATACTGAAATTATCAATCTCATTTACTTGTAAAAACTAATATTCAATTCTTAACTGATTATGAAAAGGATCACATATTTTTTACTGTCATATATATGTAATTATGAATAATTAAATTGGAATTATTCTCTTGTAATGGAATCTAATAAATCTTTGAACTGCAATGTAACAGATCTGTCTCGGGCGTTTCACTGAAATTAAAGATGCGAGTGATACTATGATTGATATACAGCTTTGTTTTTGATCGATCATTTGATACGGCCGATTGTAAAGCCTCAATATAATCATCATTCAATTTAGTTGAGTATGCTTCCAAGGAAGACTTGAACGTCACAATTCATTTCATAATAGTAATCTTTCCAGTGACAACTACTATTTAGGCAAATGAGTTCGATCCTTTTTTTTAATTGTATATCTTGCATAAACCTACCCCGAGGCTTTTGAATACCTTATAACCTAATCCTTACTAGTCAATCAATACACCTTGTAGTTGGAGTAATGGTCAAAGAAAGTAACAGCAACAAAAGTGCACAGGAACTATTTCTAAAAGAATGCATAATTTCCATCGCCAAAGGCCACGACTGTCTCTGGAAAAGTTTTACTGGTAACCGAGACATAGAATCAACCTGGCTGTCCCTTAAGGCATCTGAGTCGATTGACCATCTTTCATTATATAGAACACATGGAAATTGAGAACTCATTTTTTCTTCATCGAACTTTTTGCCAATAACTGGGCCAATAAGACGACAAATAATTGCGTGCACTTGTGCGATGCTTGCGCCCGTAAATCATTAAAGCTTCAAATGAATTGATGGGAGGATTAAGGCAGTGAGGCTTATTTGTTTTCGTTTTTCTTTTTTCGGTTAGCGTATGCAGTATACATACGAAATTATCCCGAGCCGAGATTACGTTAAGCGTTCGATTCGGAATGCAGTCATAGATCATTCGTTATGATTGCTTTCGATAGAACAAACAGGAAGAATTACCTCTAAAAATGAAACGCGTACTTTTTTTGAATGTTTGGAATTAGGCAAGGTGTTTATTTTTAGCCAAATGGAAGTATCTGCTCGCGTGTTTGGCTTGTAATTTTAGAGGAATGCCGCATTATTGCGTAGAAATAAATACTACCATAATTGTGTAATAAATTAAAGGAAATGTTAAATATAATTATGGATAAATTAGAATTTTCAAACATATTTTATCATCACTTTGTCGAAGCGGAATATTCTGTTTAATTTTCTTATCGCTTGAGGCTTATTGTATTTTGAGCGAATAAGAAATACATTTAATGCTTATTTTAGACAATTGCTGAAACAATATGGAAATATTTTCAGTCATGTCTTAGATATATTTCCATACTTTCAAATACAACTATTAAATTTTCTAAGTCATTTACAAAATCTAGCTCTTCAATTCAATAATAAAAACTATTTAATATCTTGAAAGCTATTTATTGTAGATATCATCAGGAAATTTTCTATTTTTAATGTAATATAAATAGAAATTATTTACGAAAAAGTCTTTGCAATTTAAATCCTTGAGTAATCTCAAATCGTTCTATTTTGTGTGATTATAGCTCGAGTACTTAGTATACTTAGTATTGTAATTACGTCTTAAATGAGATGATGGAAAAGAGAATATTTGAAGCAATAAAAGCAATTCGTGGTGCAAAAACAGTATAATAAGGATTTTTAAATTAAACTAACAATAGATACCTGTTATTATGAAAAAGGAGTACTTATAATATTTCCATTTAAGATAAAATTAAAAATATGGTTTTACCTAATCAGTTAGAACGTCTAATATGTATTGTTATTATTATTAGACATTGAATCCTCATTGAACAAAAAAAGCCGTAGATTATTGAAATAAGAAATGAAAGGCAATGGTGTTAACTCACTTAAAATGTAATGTTTCATATAAACTTAAAATGTAATGTTTCATATAAACAATTAAATGTAATTAAAAAATCATGGCCAGTATTTTAAATTCTTTTTAAACGCACAGAAAAATTATACATTTTACTATTATTTTTATCAAATATGTACATTATGAAAGAATAATGACTCGTGTAAAAATTTATTATATCATCAAAAGATGCTTATAATTTAAAATATTATGTAATTTTAATGCAACATTTTATTCGTATTTTACATTTGAAATTGAAAAAATCTTTTAAAAATGAAATTACAACCGTTGAAATGTCTCTTTCTTCTCCATTGTGCAAAAACTTCTTAAAAATTGATAATAAAAAATGTAATTCGATTCTCATTGCTGTATAACTTTTGTGATATTAGATATAAAGACAGTTAGCATGAAAAGAAATTTAATATGACTTTGCTCCTAAGCATTACAATCATATTTAATTACATTTATGATCTTAACACTGAGCATTTGAGGTTTCGAGATCTGTATTTTAAGTTATCTTCTAAAGTTATTTATAGAAAACTATAAGATGAAAGCATCAAAACTAAAATATTTCTATAAAAAATTTCCTGTTTTTACAGGATCAAAAATTTTAAACTTAATGATGAGTAAATACTTTATATAATTCTTGCTCGATGTTTAAGATTAAAAGAATAAGTACATCTTCATAGGCATTTTTAATATTTATTAAAATACTGATGTAAGAGAGTAACTTTAGTATAAGAATCACACACACACATAAAACAGCTTACTCACAGTCCAAATAGCAAGTAACTATCAACATGTAATCTGTTAAGAATTTATTTTCTTTTATGTAATTAAATTAAACTCATAAGCTTAACAGTAACGATCGAAGCAAAAACTTCAAGTATACGTTAGTGTTAAATGAATTTAAGTACAAGCAAGTATTAAATTCAACGTAATGGTTCTGTTCTGCTAAACTATGTAGCATGAATAATAACAATAATTTAGAGCAATGTATGTTACAAATGTTATAAAAACTTGTTAACGCATCTTTGGTAAGGTAATTCCCATTATTTTTCAATGTCACATATGTATTTAATTTTGCATTATATTGTTACACAATTTTTCTAATGTTTTAAATACAATAATTTATGACGGGTGTGATTAAAACATGAGTATTTTACCCAGCACTTAATTTTTTAGCTGAATTTTTCGCCTTCAAAAAAAAAAAAAAAAAAAAAAAAAACACCAAACGCAAACGCATCTGTTACTTAAAACGTTTATTCACATAATCCGAAAACATGAACTTCTTATCTTGAAATCTTTGAAACCACTCACTTATGTATTTTTCTTCTTTAGTTTTTGCAACACTGATGATCCTGTTTTTTAAAGTCTCGTAGGCATACTAAGTCACACACACACACTAAAGTAGCTTCAGATGTTGTTCTACCATAATTTGTTATTCACAAATTCTATTCTTAAAAAAAAGAATTCTTTACAACTTCATTATTCCATTTAGACCGCGGTTAACACGGTCATTCACGAAATCATTACAGTTCTATCAACTCTGAAAAAAATAACAAATGGGTATCCTTTGTATATATATGTAAATAAATTTAGATGCATTGATAGTCTTCTGCGTCTATTTCTACTAGGCGAATGGAGTGATTGTCTATGCACAATCAGAATAAAAAAAGGAGTTACATAAAACCCATTCAGATTGCGTACGTGAGGTTCTTGCTTGTTTGTGTTTTTGTTGCAAAAAGGAACATGTAAGTATACGAAGATCATAACAAAATGAATAGTGTTGCGCTGAAGAAAGAAACACGAAAAAGATGATCAAGTAAGAAAAGAAAAAAATTATATTCATCAGCTAGAACTATTTTTGTTTATCTATTTTTAGGCAGATTTTTTTCTTTTTTCATTAGTTGATTATTTCAATTAATGTCGGCTTCTAGTAAAGGTTGACAGCAGGTGACGTAAGTTTCATTTAAGGAAATTGGAAAAAAATAGTTTAATAAAATCCATCACGCGCGCGCGTATTTAAATTGCATAATTAACTATCCTCGTTATAAAGTAAAATCATAAACTCACATCAACGAAAAATTGATGCATTTCTCCAATTATATACTCTAAGACCACCGAAAATGAAGTTAGATATTCAATAATAGGTTTTTCAAAAGGATTTATTACCAAAAACAAAACATAAACATGGGGGATTTTCTAAATGATTTCATCTAGTACAAGGAAGTACATATGAACTCTTATAAAAGGTAGAAAATGACATAAGCCATTAAATTTTGCTTCCTGTAAATCTAATTAAATCAATTCTCAATTCCATTACTTAATCTTTAAATAGTAATATTAATAATAGCACAACACTGATGGGACATGATCTTACTTTTAAAGATTGTTTATGTTGATTCTCTTGATATAGATGAGTTTATCTAACATTTAACTGTGGTTAGAAAATTTCCCTAAAATATACGTGATTGAAAAATCCATTAAATTAAGTAAAACTAGAAAAAAATGTGTGTGTGTATAACGTAAAAACCTTAAGAATCTGCTCCCTTTTTATGGCTTATGGACGTTTATCATTAAGGGCAGTTCGCATAGTAAAATTATACAACATAACCAACCATATAAATGTTTCAAAAACAAAGATTAAGTAAAGGGATTATGAAAAAAATGTCAGGTAATTTATGGTAACTTAATATCTAAGATAAAACTTAAGATTGGTAGGTTTGCGTTATTTGAAGATTTTGAACTTTCTCTAACTTTAATATTTGATGCTTTTCTATTATTCTTTAGCCTGAGTATTCACTAAAATTCTATTCTCAAATTCAGCACAAAAAATTATATGTTTATCTTATCAATTAGATCCATAAAGATTTATTACATTCAGGTCTCTTTATGACCAAGGGACATGTTTATAGAGAATACTTAAGAAACCACATGCAGAAGAAAACCTGCCAAAACGTTTCTAGCTGAAAAGGTAAGCCAAGACAATTTAGATGACACCAACATGGTGATGACGGAATAAAACTAAAACATGCCCATTTTATAGACATATTTAACAATTGTTAATTAAAAAAATCGAATATTTATCCTCTTAATTAGTTATGGCTTCCTAACATTTTGAATCTAATAAGTTTTTTTTAAAAAAAAAATTTCCTGTTTCACTATATTCCTCACGTACTGCCATGAATTTAATTATTCTTCTACAGGTTCTTGCTGAAGAATAATTAAAATTAGTCAAATTAATTCAACTGGAGTTAAGCTACTATTCATCAGAACATTTTGTGTTTGTGTGTGTGCTTTAATAAAAAAAGGTTTAAATTAATTGTTCAACTTGCCACGTAAATTTCAACCACTGTATCAGATGATAAAGATTAATGAAAGAAAAATGACAACATGTGTGCTTCAATCCATTACCACTAAATTCTTCTCTTCTGTTTTTTTTCAATATTAAAATTCAATGAATATTTCTTTGAAGTAAACATCAATTGAAATGTCGAGTAAATAAATTGGAAAATAACTAGATCATCAGCTTTCACTTTCTCTTTTTTTCATTTCTTTTCATTCTTTTTTCTTTTTCAGAATTTATTTAGTTTATATTCAATGGGTTTGCAAAAATTGCATTCAAGGATCCAGACTCATCACTTTATGTCAGTTTAAAAAAAATTCACTTTTGATACACTTAAATTAATATTAACACCATATTTTATTTCTAGAAATGTTTAGAGTCAGCTTCTGCCTTAAACATAAGTAAAGCACAGGAAAATTCAACATATTTTTGGAAAGGTATGAGTACATGCATAAAATCACAATCTATTTTAAAATCAGTTAACTTTCCAATTTAGTTATTCTAACTGTATTATGTTTTAGATATATCAGTGGACATATTATGTACCTCTGTGTTAAAGAAGGCAGTTTTTTATGAAATATTCTACATAATCATCACTTTTATTTAATTTACAGTCTTCTATTGCCGTTTAGAATAATTATCTAGTAGTGTGAAGCTTAGTTTTGCTGTTGAAAGATCTGATATTTTTATAACATAGCCATATGTTGATAAAGATTCTTGGGCAGATATCTATACTCCGACGTCAAACTCTATTGAGACGTGAAGTACAACTTTAAATTTTTGAGCAGTTGTTCTTATTCCACCTAGTGGTTCTTTGGTGAAACTAGGAAATAAGATTAAGACTCGACTCGATAAGAACAGCTCTGACTATGAGCTCGGGATTATTACCAAACCTATTAGAAAAGATTCCTTCAAATAGGATTTAAGGATACACGGACATGTGCCAACAATTATGTTTTGTAGAAGACGTCACACTGTGCATCAATGATAGTGTTTCACAAAAATGATTTATTTCATAAATTCAAAAGGTAGTACTATATCACTGCACCCTGATATCCATTTTCAGTGAATCCTATCTCATGTCGAACTTTACGACAATGAAATGGCAAACAAACTAGCAAAGGGGGGAAAGCTGTAATCTTCCAACTTCCTCCAATTCCGCTCTAGCCTATCTGGAATTGTACTCGGTGAAAAAATCTCAAAATTAGGTGTAGTGGTGGGTGCCTCCCACTCATCATTGGTATGAGGGTAATAGACCCTGTCTGGCCCTAGACCTCAGGTGTGACAGATTCTCCCAGACTACACCCTCTCGTCTTGCCAGTAATCACATCAAGTGCCTCTCATTCTCAGCGAATAAAAATATCTTCTCCATCTGTGCAAGGTGTCAAGATCACCAGGCTTCTCCAGAGGACATAATGCTTTGTATGGATCACACAAGTAAAGATATCTACACCAGTGATTCTCAAACTCTGAATGTTAGGGACCCAATATTAAGTAATTAATCTTCATTGCGCCCCCTTCATATAAATAACAATACATTGAATTTAGTAACACTATACTTTGATACTACAATACGACTTTAAACTTTTAAGTGCCACTGGCGAATATATCTGACTCACTCAACCGGTGTGTTAAATGCCCCGAACGTATATACACGTCTTTCCACAGTACTATCTTTTCTGTGCACTGCTATCCATAAAATTGTTCCGAAGGCTTTGGAATGAAACAAAAGGAGCTTGGCAGTGTTTGCGAAGGATTTATTTATATAAAACAGGATTTCCTAATAATGTATATTCTTTTTCTGTTCCCCCCCTGCAATACATCACATACGCGTGCCTACGTGGAAAAGGGAGGTATAGTTGAGTGAATCGCGTAACTTTTATTCGGCACAGTTAATGGTTTATTTATAAACCGTAGCAATTATCAAGATAAGTATTAATTTTTGTATATAATTTTATATATGACAATTCCATGAGGTCACTGGTAAACATTAAACTTGTTCTTAACTTAATATTGGTAAATTAATTATAAAATACATTGTGCAATACTATACATTTATGAGTGTATTGTATTAGTGTAAATGTCAATTTTATTTTTTATTATGTCAGAAGATGCTGTGTTTACTTTGAGTAAGTTCATAATTTTTTAAAATGATCTTTTGTTTCCGACTTTTCAATGCTCCTGCACCCCTCGTAGAGTTATCACACCTTACTAGGGGAGGGCAACACACAGTTTGAGAAAGGCTGATCTACACTGATACCCTTCTTGGGCTCGACCTTTTGAGAGTCAACGATTTAATGAATGTTGCTTGTATTGGTCGGAGAATTAGCAACAACACAATAAGCGATATTTCAATATCTCTTCTTAAGGCAAGTTAGATTAATTTAATTACGTAATAAATTAAAATATTGTCTTACGTTTGATTACATTACGCTATTCAACCAATAATTCACTTGTGTCATATTTCAAGGGTGAGTGAAAGTTATTTACGAGCAACCAATAAAGCAACATGAGGAATGCTGGTTATGGATCTTGTAGTTTGAAACCACAGTCAATTGACGAAGATGACATCTGAGCTGGAACTCCCCTCTCCAAACTACCATACCACGCCAACGGGAGGACTTTGAGACGCGACAAATTTAGCATACATCAGCCCCTCTACATGATGGGTCTTCACACAATAGCACTAGGGCTTGAAATGACACGCTTACCACGAGCCGGTGGCAATGTTCCCAGTCATATTTCAGGGAGTTTCATGAAAATAGTGACATAATTAAACCAGAATATGAAATATCATTTTTTGTGTCTTAGAACTTATTACTAATTTATAATCAGTATTTTAGAAAAAAAAAATTTTCATTCTGAAACAGACAGTTACACTATGCTTCTAAATACAATAAGTTATGCTTTTTCCCATAACACATATATTTCAGACCATGCCAGAATATGAATGCACGTTGAGTTCCTAAACAGAAAAAAAGATTTTCGTAAAATACTCACTTATTTCAGGAAATTCAATGTTATTTTAAAAACTATTCCTCTGTCTCTTTCGTACAGAAAAGTTGCTGTTTTGCTCAAGCTTATACTAATTATTTGGCTTTTGAAAAATTAAAATTGTTCTTAAAAAATTTGTTTACATTCGAAGCAAAGTGAATTCAAATTTTCGCAGCCGGAAAAATATAAATTTGTTCGGAAGAAAATGGTTTTCATTTTCAAAGGAAAAGAAAAAAGTTGATATCATTTGAAGTGTTTGTATTTTTAGAGAATAATTTTAAAATAAATGGATTTTCGAAGAAAAAAATTATAACGTAAACGTAAATATTTAGAGTAGAAAAATTATATGGTTTTCATAAACATGAATATCAAAGGTATGGATAATGAAAAATACCTTTTTTTTTTCAGTAATCAAGTTTAATCCAGATTGATTTCTACTACATTTATTATGGTATTTTTTAAAGTATTTATATTTCATAGAATGTTAATTTAAAATGGAATACTGAATAATTTTTGAAATAGAATTCTAAAAATATATCAACATTCAAAAATAAAAATAATTGTATTTCTTTGTCATAATATTATTAATTTATTTTCTAAATAGTATTTGATATTACTCTTAACCGAATTTCATTTTTTTTTCATTTCCGAAAAAAATATCTTTATGATTCTGTGTGTTTCCGAAATTAAAAAAAAACAACTTCCATATTATATTCTGCTTTGGAGGTATTGCTTTGAAATATATGTTTTTATTTGGGAAAAAGCCGCTGTTTTATGTATGAAGCTCAATTTTGATAGTTTTATTCACGCAGTTTTGAAAATTGCATTGGGTTTACAATTAATTTATGCGGAAGTAATCACATATAAGATTCAATGAATTATAAGATTAGAAGTAAAGGAATTCGATATATATAGGAATACTATATCATTTCAATTTAATTGACGGTTTTTAATCAGCAAAATTTACTTTGCCATATTTAATTTATTTTTAAAAAAAGTACTCTTAGTATTAAGACCATTGTATTACCTGATTGCAAATTATTAAATTTTTATGAATAAAATAGTATTAAAAAATTTTTAAATGTTTTAACAATTCGAACAATATATATATATATATATATATATATATATATATATATATATATATATATATATATATATATATATCTTAATTAATCAAACAATAAAGTACTTACTTTAAAAACTAATTCTGTATAAAGATTTTAAATAAAGGAATACATTTTAGCGTCAAATAAGTGGATTTTATAATGTCTACATGTTTATTTCAATCTAATGTACACTTCAAATTTTTGCTATCAGTAATCGTAAAAGCACTAGCAGTTTTTAAACAAATTCTTTCAAACATAATACTAAATGTATCCTGAAAAAATTGTTACAAAAATTTTGAAAAGCAACAACATTTAAATGTATTCGCTAATTCAGAAAACTATTTTCAAAAAGTAAATAACGAGTGATTATCTAGAAATTACAGATTTGATTCATCAATAATGATTTAAAAACTAATATCACAATAAAAGTACTTAATGATCTAATGTTAATGGCAATATTTGATAAAGATATATGTGTTACTCCTTTTTTTTAACTATTGTATTATTTTGAGGATTTTAATAAGCAATTGATTTTAACAGGAAACTATAAAATACTTCAATACAAACAGTTTTCAATGAAACCCAGCCCAAGATTCCAAATTTCAATATCAATGCAAAAAGAAAAAATGCATTTTAATGCATTTTTCATACTATCGTACAAAGTAATTTTTAAAAAATTCTATTTTACATAAAATGAGTTTCTATAATTCTATTTTTAATTATCTGATTTAGCAAGGAAATTGGATTTTTTTCTCAATAAATCTGGCTATTCACTGTATTATTGTTTCGTACATGAGCATTAAAAGATATTTATGTGTGTCAACATTTATCACAACAAAATTAAACACACAGGCTCATTATAATATAATTGCAACTTAATATTTCAAATATTAGACAGAAATTTCATGTGTAGGTACAATTCTGCTCCTTTTTGATTGGGATACTTTCTAAGTTAATTTACATGCAATTATTATGTATACATGTATATGAAATGATTCACGTTAAATTTCTCTTGAGGGTTTTTTTATTTATAATGTTCCTGACTCCCCAGGACTTCGCGTAAGTAATTTTTACTTCCTCGCCTAACGGGAGTTAATCGAAACTTTCAACATTTGAAGTTTATGCAGTCATCGAATTTAGATTAGTCATTATATAACCACATCGTACGATATTTGTCCACCAATCACAAGAGGCGTCCATGGAAATCATGCCAACTTTGAAACTTCAGGTTGCCATTTTGTATATAAACCCT